>CAUYRT010074769.1:0-38486 GCA_963574885.1 Lepilemur ruficaudatus
AATTAAGGTAAACAACCTCAGCCCAGGTCTCTGTATCAGAGAGTTGAAGACAGACTAGCAAACCGGTAACAGGGCAATTAAAAATCTGTCACTGGCCAGGCCCAGTGGCTCACGCCTGTAATTCTAACACTCTGGGAGGCCAAGACAGGAGAATTGCTTGAGGCCAAGAGTTTGAGGCTGCTGTGAGCTATGATGACACCAATGGACTCTAACTGGAGCAACAGAGTGAGACTATCTAAAAAAAAAATCCCAAAGTGTTGCTCATTCTTACGGGACACATGGTAGGATTATCCTGCTGTTGTGTTAACAGCTAGCTGAACTGGCTTCCATAGTTGCTGTCATATCCATAGCCGGTAAACCTTTTTGGCTTGGTGTTCATGGAGGAAAACAACCATTTTGGGATGCAGTTGACAGGTGTACCTCAGGTGACATTTCAGTGATAGTAGCTGACTTTTTGACTTATTTGTTCAAGTTTCAAACTTAGGGAAGGTTTAATCAGGTACCACATGTTCTTTGAAGTTGAGTGCACTGGAGGAGATCTGGAAAATAGGGTAAAGATATTTATCTTGAGTACCTAAAGATTCTGTTTGACTACTCTGTTGGAGTTATTATGAAGAACAAATGAAAATGTGCAAACTTTCTCAGTGAACTGTTGAGTACTATTCAAGTGGTATCATTTAAAAGTGAATTTTTTTTAAAAAAACCTGATACTAGTCATGTGTTGACTTTGATGATGGTATGTGGTGTCTGCAGCTTTTACAAAGGTTTTAACATTGATGGAAAAAATTAAGTAAATCATTATCCCTATTGAATTTCTAGAAGCCCATAAACACCAGTTTCCCATTGGCTGGTTGAGTGGTTTCTGTAGCTTAATGTGCCAAGGAGGAGGTGAGCATGGATTTGGAATCCTGCCTGGATTTCAGTGGTCACGTTGTCCTGTCCCCAGTCTGCCTCATTCCTCTGTGGTCTTCCCTCCTTCAAAAAGCAGACTGTGAATCAGTTGGGGTGGAAAGAGTACATTTAGCAAGTACCGTTTTCCTTTCTTTTTAGAAAGTTTCTCATAAGTTATCTCAAGTCTCCTAAGCAGTACAATGCAAAGATGGCAACGTACAATATTTAGTCCTTGTTCTCGCATATTGAAATGTTGTACTTTTCTTAGTTACCGTATCTGAAAAGCTTCTACCTTGTGTGAAATATCTAGGCCTTCCTCTGTATTTCCTTTCAGGCAATGAACGTGTCTAGTGGAAAAACAAAACTTTCCATTGTGTCCTTTCCGTGGCAGGTCATGTGATCAACCTCTCCAATGATCATTATTATTTTTTTCAACAGATGGGTCAGAGAGTTTTTGAATGAAGAAAACAGGGGTCTTGATGTTCTAGTGGAATATCTGTCATTTGCACAGTTCTCAGTAACGTAAGTAAAACTTGGCTTGCTCGCATTTGAATTTTATGTGGTCACAGAAGATGGAACTCAGTGGTAAAGTTATACACCACACTGAGGGGAGAAACCCAGCAGCAGATGTGGTAGGGTTTAAGGAGGTTTGTTTCTGTTTGGGTAACTAAAACAAATCACACAATTGGTATTAGAAATACCTTTAAGGCAGAAATGAAACAGGTGAGTAAAAATCACCCTTAGCGGAGCTCTGATTTTGAGAAGAAGTACTTTCTTTAGGGCTTAGGTTACATATATGTATATGGTAGGATACTCTAACAGCTATTGGAAGAGGTATATGATATATTGTTGGGTGACGCAGAAGAGTGACTCCCTTTTTATTTTAAAAATGGTGTCTGTGTATTTTGTATATGCTAGTAAATGATTGTGGAAATAGCTACCAAACAGTGACATTGGAGGAAGAGGTAAGCAAGAGGCTGTTCCTTTTTACTTTATATGTATTTGTAGTGTTTTGAGGGGGAAAAATGAATGGAGCAGAGCAGAAAGAAAAATGAACTTATTAACATCGTTTTTTTGTTTTGTTTTGTTTTTGTTTCTTAACCTTGTTTTTTATTTCATAAAATTCTCTAATTTTCTTTGCTCCTGGAATGTTTTACAACAGGACTGGAAAGAGTACATTTGAATGGGACGTTCTCTTCTCCACATTTTCTCTTTTAATCAAAAGACATTCTAGTATCCAGAAATACACTTTCATACACACAGATTGAGGCAGTAATAGTGTATTTTTAATTTGGAAGATGTTTCGGCCTATTTTTTCTCTCCCACTCTTGTTTTAAAAGCAGTAACTTGTTTTTTATAGTGCTTCTCACTCCAAAAGAGTTCTAAGACCCAACCAGATGCTCTCTCATAATCCCCATTCCTTCCCTGAGAATTTGTGAGGCAAAAGCTATAATCATCCCTGCCTTACAGATGCAGAAACTAAACTATTAACGAAATGGCTTGGATACGTTTCTGTTTTAATACCTCTCATAGAGTAGATGGAATAGCCTAAGAAAACCAATAGGCAAGTTCTTATTTTCTTGAGAAATTGTATTCTGAATATAATTCTAGTTTTTATAGCCTGCTCTTTTAACAGATGTTTCTTGTCTATCTCCATTACATCAAAAACTACTAATCTCCCTTATACTTCATATTATATTACAAGACAGAATAATATTATCCCATTGCATACTTTAAAATCGAGAGTGATATTTACGGAATTAAGGGAGGATTTAGAAATTTCAGGAATAACAGGTAAGAATAGCATGCTATGTATTCTGTTTGCTCTAATGATTCCTTTACCTACATGGCAACAGAGCTTGTAAACCGACTTTTCCCAAATGTACCCTCACATAGGACTAATGGGGAAAGATTGTGCTACTCTGAGGGAATTCTTATGCTCTATAGAGTATAAGATCAGAACTCAGAGCTCTGATTTCCTACTCTTGTACCTTTGTGAGAGTTTTTGTTGTTGTTGTGGTTGTTTTTTTGGTGTTAGCTTTATTCTCTTTGCTTATTGGTTTTGCTTTTGCTTCGCTTTAATTAGATAATACGTTACATATAGATATATAATTTTATCTTCTTTTTGAAAACTAATGGGCTGAAACATTTTTTTGCTATTCCTTGGCACGTGACAATTTCCTAGCCCACGGACATGCAGGGATGGAGTATGGGACAACAGGCTCATACCCAAGCCCTAAAATAGAAGCATTCACTTCTGTGTGTGTTTCCTTTTCCTGTTGTGTGTGAGTGAGGGGTGGGCCGAGAGGAACACGTGCGTGCCGACCCGCTGAATGGCATGGGAGCTGCACAGTGGCCGGCTGCGCGCGTTAATGCTGTGAGTGGTTTG
The DNA here is from genome assembly GCA_963574885.1 of Lepilemur ruficaudatus. Taxonomy (NCBI): domain Eukaryota; kingdom Metazoa; phylum Chordata; class Mammalia; order Primates; family Lepilemuridae; genus Lepilemur; species Lepilemur ruficaudatus. The sequence goes on from CAUYRT010074769.1 coordinate 3,281, forward strand.
GAGATGCCCACTCGCCTTGCATGCTCCAACTCTGTTATGGCTTTCTCTAGTTAAGCTTTTGTTAGATTGCCCCATTCCTCCTCTTTTCTGTTCAGCATTGCTTCCTGCTTCCAAAGGCGTGAGAAAATTGTCTGTCATCAGCCCCCTGTGCTGATTTTGTGCATCTGATTAGTTTTTAATAGGTGGAGAACATCACTAAATTTCATAGGAACATTCTACTCAAGTATTGTATTTTGACAGTCATACTTTTGTAAAGTCATACTTTTGTTTCCAATATATATTGTTGTTTTTTTGTTCTATAATATCCTATAAAATCTTCCAGAGGATATGAAGTATAGCTGCCTTCTCTTCAACTGTCTGTCTGATCAGGTGCTGCTTGGCAGAGCTGTGGGTAGAGACGGTTAATACCATGTTTTCGTGAGGAAGCAGAGTTACTGACTTTGTGAGGGGAAAAAGAATGCACAGATCACATAAGCCTGTCTGTTTCAAAACTTTGTTCCTAAACTATATAAGAATGAGCAACTTAACGTGCCATTTATTCTAACGTGGTGAACATGAGTAATAACCTCAAAAAATGTCAGAGAAACAGCAGTCTTACTTTAAAGAGCACCACATTGGGAAGAGATTCCAAAATCAAAGCAAATCCATAACTTTGCTAGTAATATGTCACATATGGTTGGAAAAGTACACTTGCCAACACTCTAGGAGAAAATGCTCGGTGAAAATTGATGGGTAGGAATAAATTAGTATGAGCCTAACATATTGACTTGTTAAAGCAAAACGAAGACAGCTGTAAGATCTTTCCCCCCTTCCATCATAGCAATGTTAGCGATTGGTAAGTTAGCAAGGCTTATATAGAATAAAGTAAAATACACATAATACATCGCTATTTAATTTTTGCTGTTCATTGTTCCATGATTCTTTTGCCAGGCCCAGTATTTGTCATTCTGTATTTTTGAAGCTAACACTGAGTCCATAGAAATTCTTTCATATTTCCTTTTTAGGTGTCTTTGTCGGCAAGGACTTCCTATACTAAGGTACAGATATATTATAGGAATAGCAAGTTATGCACATCTGTGTGTGTGTGTGTGTGTGTGTGTGTGAATGTGAATTTTTAAGTCTGAAGTGACATTTCTCTTTTGTTTTAGTTTTGACTTTGAAAGCATGGAAAGTACTCTGGAGAGTTCGGTGGACAGAACAAAGCCCTGGAGTAGGTCTATCGAGGACCTGCACAGAGGGAGCAACCTGCCCTCACCTGTGGGCAACAGTGTCTCCCGCTCTGGAAGACACTCTGTCCTGCGGTAAGTTCCTTGAGTCAGGAGGCAACTTTGGTAGAATGCACTGGGTCTCAGGGTCCTCACTTCTTTTGGTGATCCTGGGCAGGGCATCAACATGTCTTGCGTCATTTCCAGTGACTTTAAATGAGAGTTTCTTTAGGAGTCCCTGGGATCTTCCCTTGGGTAGTCTTCTGTCGCTTTAAGTAGCTTTCTGGAAACACCATACTTGGATTCAGCACAGAAAGTTGAGAGAATTCTGCTGCCAAATGATATAACAGGGTAGTCTTGTTGGCAGGTAAGTTTTTGAAACTAGGGAAATGTTGACGCCTTGATGGAGATGCTGCTTCCAGGGTAGAGGCAGCGGGCTGAAACCTGAGGATCTGGAGAGCCCTACCTTGTGCTCCCTTCCCCTCCCCTAGTGGCAGCTCCGGTATGTGTTCTGTGGGGTGTTTTCTTAGTCATAGGTGCAGAATGCTGTAGTGATCATCTTTACTATTGAGATGCCTTTAAGCAGCGATCCTTTGCTTAGGTGTGCTTCAGTTGCCAACCTTACATTTCCTCCTAAGGATTCCCTCTCTAATCTCTCCTGGCTGAAATACTACCGTGCTAAGGTAGGACTGGTGCTGACCACCTTTTCCAGTCATGGCTGTAATACTGCTGAGGCTGTTCATTCACCCAAACCTACAATCATTCACTCATTGAGAAATATATCTTTTTGAAGAGCAGAAATTAGTTTAAATCCTTGAAGGGTACAGCATCGCACGGGTCCTGTGTGCAATGGCCTTAGCAGGAAGGTTGCTTCGGAATTTGGCCCAAACTGTGCCACTGTTTCCGTGGGTCTGAGTTACCTTTCCCCACATTAATCTGGTTTTGCTTGGTTTGTCACCAAGTCCCTGTGTTGTTCTTTGCTTTGTATACATAAGCACATCTCTTGCTCGAATAGAATTCAGTTTCATCTCGGGCATAAACACCTTCAGTTTTAAGAAGAGCTGTGTGCCCTCTTTGGTTCCAGAGGACCTGCTTATAGCCAGCAAAAATGGCCTTGGACCACAGCCTTCAGACGTGTTTGCCTTTAGAAGTCCTGTTCCCAGCAAACCTAATGAAGCCACTGCCTCATGGGTAACTGCAGATGAACAAAGTGTACCCATTTCACTCCCATTGAAAAATATTTTTGAGCTTCTATAATTTACCAGGCATTGCACTTAGAATTAATTACACTTAGCTGCATAAATCAAAACCCCTGCCTGTCAAGATAGAGATATCATCTAAAGCAAATTTATAAAGGTTTCTATGGTCCAAGAGTTTAATACAAAATATTATTAATAAGGTTCCCATTCCCAAATGTTTCTTACTCTTTGGACCTTGAAAAGTTTGTCTCACGTATTTCAGGCATGATCTGGCAAGGGAACATTATTTCTCTAAGTGTTCAGGATCATCATGGGGATTAGGTTATTGTAGTAGAGTCCATGTGTCAGCTTGCAGTCAGTGAATATGTGGCTTTCAGACCTTTTGTATTTGGTTGCCTTTTAGTTGTCTTGGGTTTTGATCATGGCAGGTTAAACAATTCTCTATAATGAAGTTCAGTTCTGCTGAAGGATTTGATGTTTGGATATGATACCTCCAACAAACCATTCGGATTTTCCTGGTTTAGAAATGCCAAAAATGTTAATGGGTTTAGAGTAAATTGATTCAAGAAAAATAAAGAGCATTGTTGCAGTTTACCTCATGGTATTTGCAATATACAAAGGGTTGTATAACCCGCTAATCTGCATCAACTTCACATGTGGGCTGGGGGACATAGGGCCAATTTGGAAGTTAAAGGTCAATTGTACCTGAAGAATTCCTTGACCACCTTGGTACTGGATGGAAATTCTCACCACTAGGTTAGGTATAATTATATGTAAGGGACTTAATTGCGAAGTACATTTTAATTTAGTTTTCCATCGTTAGATACTTAGAAAGTGTCATGTATTGGCCAGCTACCACTTTAACAAGGATTCATTTTTCTGATTAGTAATTCATTATGCCTATTTTTTTTTTTTAAGTATTGAAGACTGTTTCTTGAGAGCACATTGTTTCCAGTAGAGTGGAAGAATCAGGAAAATATGGGAAACTTCCCAGGTCCAAGGAGGGATGTAGTCCTGGGTGCTGGAAGGCAGGGGCACAGGAACATCAAAGGCCGTCCTGTGATCTGCTTCACAGTTGGCTCAAGGTGGATCCTGCTAGAATTAATTTCAAATTGGAAAGACAGACCCAAAGTCTGGAGATAGATATAATGAAAATGCTATCTGGAAATACACAGGAACTATATGACATTTCTGGTTGGCAGGTGTGCTCAAAGATGACCAGCTAAGAAACCAACATCACATTCTCCTGTTTTGTGTTTAAACAATTCCAAGCTGAGGAACGGAACATTTGAAATTCCTTTGACTCTGCTTTATGGTTTCTAGTAACTCAAGAAAGCCAACATGACAGTAACTTTCATGCCACTTATTGACGTGAAGCTTAGATTTTTGCTTTTGTTTTTAACCAGTGTGTATCGATGATATTCCACCTCTGTGGTTCATGGATTTGTGCCTGGATTCTAATTCTGTATTTGGTCATTGGAAAGCATCTGTGACTTATAAAAACAGCAATCAGATGTACAGGCATATGGTACATGTTGCTTTTCATATACCCAAAGATTGTTTACATGTTTTTTTCTCTTCCTCCTCCTCTCCTTTCTTTCTCTGTTCCCTGTACTACCTTGACTTTTGGGCTTTCTTTTTGTTGTCCGTTTTCATTCTGCCACCTCATTTCTGATTGTCTTCTGCTCTACTTTGCTCTTTCTCATCCTGCTGTCTCCTCTTCCTCCGGTTCCACTCATCTCTCATGCCACTACCAGATTGGTTTCTCTGCCTGAGTATCTTCAGTTCAAATGCCACCAGAGCTGCTTCTCCCCCTGTTGCCTCTGGAGCAGCTTCAGTTTACACACTGATGATGAGGCTTCAAACCGGAAAATCTCGTAAGTCACGGGTGGAAATGACACCCAAGAGAGCTCACAGGGCATGGTGGCAGGGCATCACGACTGCTCTCCATGTTATAATATGATAACCTCAAGGCTTAGCGCCAGCACACTGCACTGGAATAAAACCCACTGCCTTTTAAACTTCGATACACTCTGTTATCATATTATGATTCCTCATTTTAAGAATTAAACCTTTAAGGTATATTGCATTCTTATTAATATTACAGGGGTTTTTTTTTGGAAAGAGAAAAAGGATATTAGTTAATGCTGTATAAAGAAGGCTTATCCTGGTAGCTTTGTTTACTTAGTATATGTCTTCTATATCCAGATGCAGATTTCAGTTCCCTCTTTCTAATCTCCAGATAATAACATAGATTCAGCAATCTTATCATTTATCACTTGACAAAAAGGATTGGTTATGCTCGGAAGAAGAAATGAGAGTTCAGAAAATTTAAAACACTTTATGGATGGGGCTTGATTAATGATAAACAGAAAAACACTCTGTCCTAAAATACAAGGATTTTGAACAAAATTCTAATATTGACACTCTTTCCTTCTTGTATTCAGACTTTATTTTTTGACTATTTAAAATGATTATTAAGCATTTTATAACATGACACACACCGTGAGTTCTATCAGCTATTGGATTCTATTGCCATGCATTTGTCAGCTTGGCGAGAGGGAAAAATGTTGATACTGATACCGTAGAAACCTACTTTGTACCTTTCCCAAACTTAGAGCCTGGTGTGCCTTCGGTTAAGATAGGTTTCTGTCAACGTGGCTACAATCTAGCCAAATTTAATGGTGCAGTGTAGCCACATATGTGCACATTAGATTTATGAAGACAAAGGCTGCATTATTTCAGGTGTAAGAGAAAGTAATTTTTAGATTTTAAGAAGGTCAAGATTTATGCCATTAGATTTGAATAAGAAATGACATAGGCAGTAAGTAAATGCTCTGAGTTTTTAAAGAAAAGGGTGGAGTACTAACGGTGTGGAGGAAGGGACAAATTTTTAAACTGGGACTTGGGGTGACGGCCAGAGTTGGTCTTCAGAGTGAGGAAAGGCTGCTTTGGGTGGAGGTGAAGGGAAAGAACGTGAGATGAACACAGCCTTGTATCCAAGATCAGCCGTGTTTGGGAAAGAGAGAAGAACCTGTCCTTTCAGGGACAGAGGCTTTGTTAGGGAGGTGGAGAGCTGTCCAATGAAGAGACAGGGTCATGGACAGACAGAGCTTGAGCCTTGGAGGTCATCCTAGCTGACTTTCCACTGTGGGGAAGAAACCAAGGTCCACGCTGCCTTCAGTAGATCAACTACTATTGACATTTCTTTTTAAACTCCTCAGAACCGGAGTTTCCCTGTTTTTTCCTAAGATGATTATTATTTTAGTGGCATGGCATTTCATGAATAGTCCTCACCTGAATATTTACCACCTATATATGCTTAGTGGATTTATGTGAAGAGATGAAAATTTCAAATTTAGGTCCTTGTTTATACATTTTAACTCAGTGATGATTGTATTCCTGGCAATGTTTTTCATGGAAGTTGTTTTTAGAAGTATTTTTAATTTATTTTTTATTTTTAATTATATGTTTATTTTTTAATTTTTATTTCAAGAGATGGGGTCTTGCCCTGTTGACCAGGCTGGAGTGCAGTGCTATAGTCATAGCTCACTGCAGCCTCAAACTCTTGGGCTCAAGGGGTCCTCCCACCTCAGCCTCCCTAGCAGCTGGGATTATAGGCACGAGCCACTGTGCCTGGCTTAAAACTATAATTAATTATACTTTAAAATGTAAAATTGTATGTTTAAAAATATAAAATTGTACTATAATTATCCCTTTGAGCGAACTGAGGCCTATAGTGGTTAAACGGCTTGCCTGAGATGAAACAGTAAGTGAAGGAGGCAAGATTTGAAATAAGTTGAAGAAAACATGAAGAGGACTCAGCAAATTCCTATAGCCCTGGTGTAGTACCTTCATCGGCAAGATTTATTATGTACTTAGTATGTGAAGGGTGCCTTGCCAAGTGCTGAGGATACAGAATGATATAGTAAAATAATGTATTTGTATATGATTTATGACTGATAAGGGACTTAGTGTACATACGTTTGTGTGTGCACATGCCTGTGTATGCTAGCATATATGGTAAATGCCATGTGATATAACCAGATCTAATGACATGAAAATTTAGAGGCTAGAGTGAACCACAGAACCCAGGGGGAGATTCGTGAGACTTGGTGTAGATGTGAAACAATAATGAGTGAGACCTGGAGGAATGGCTGGGCAAAGGGAGAAGTCAGGAGAGTGGTCTGAGAAGTGGGTAGGTGGTAAGACTGCATGGTTCTTATAGGAAACAGTGAACAGCTGAGTCTGGCTGGAATACTTTGGAGCCAGGTATGTACTATTTTGAAGATCAGGTTATGAAGTTGTCATGTAGCTCATTGGCAGTGATTTATTGAAGGTTTATGAAAAGAAGGGGTAATTTGGGATAAAGATAGAAATATTTCTATTTAAAGGTCACAGGAGTGAGATGGTGTCCTTGGTGCTTTTTACACAGGGACATATCCTGATTAAGTAGCCACCCAATGGTAAACGTCTTTGACAAAGGGAATGTAATGAAAAGTCAGAAAATTCAAATAATGGATCTCCATTTATATTTTGAGTCAGCAGATCACTTACTCCATTCAAAAAGCATGTACCCTGAGACCTTTCAATTGAGGGCTCTGTTCTAGCTGTTATCTGGTCCTCTAATGGGGAATAGAGACAAACAGAAAATTTAAATACCTGATTTAAAAGTTCATTAGGAATTTTGTTTACTCATCTTTGTCTTTCCCTCTTTCTCCCTGTACCTCTACTTTGAACTCTCTGGATTCAACTATTTCAGCTCTGTTTCTTTTGGCTGTAGAGACAGAAAAATGCTTGGCTCCTTTTTGTAAGCATCATATATTTTATGAAGTTTAATTGATAGAAAAAAATATGCCCAAGTGATGTCATGTCTGAGGGGTAAGAGAGAGGAAACCTAAAACCCCAAATCTTGATTAAAGTTCTATTAGCCCAAACCTTGGAACCATAAAAGACTGGTATGATTCTGCCAAATTACGTGACATACTCCGTTGGCGTCATGTTCCAGTTGGGCTGAGCCCTTACGTCAGCTTCCAAGAGAGTTCTAATTCCTTTATAGGTGTATATCATTCTTTATTTATAGGTAGATATTGGTTTGATATCTGAATAGTGTGATAGACTATTTGAATATACTTTTTGTAAGAGAAAAAATATACCTTTTCTTATTGACATTAGGACCTAGATATTATGAATCTCACAAATACTGGCATGGAAGCTCCATAGAAGGCCTTGAAAAACTTTTTGCCAGACTTTGGGAAAGCCTGGTGAGTTCAGTTTAGGAACATTCATTCAAGGTTCTGCAGTGGTATGCAGTCTGTGGATAATAGCTCAGAAGGAGAGACAGACATATGCACAGCCCACATGCTAGAATATGTCTAGATGTCTAGAAATATGTATATGTTATTAAGACATATATGGGTATCATATTTACCTGAAGGCATCACTGAAATATGCCTTTTGCTCATGAGTAGCAGTCTCCTGTACTCCCAGAATTATCATAGGTGCACCACTTGGCACTTATTACTTTTATCACCTGCTGTTGTTGTTTTTTTAGAGGTACTGCTTTCTATTCCTAAACATGAGGGACTAGCTCAAAATTACAGTAGCCTTCTTCATCATCATCTTCTTTTTCTGTTTTTTTGACTCCCTTACAATGGGTGGTAGTTGAAGGATGGCAAAGCATGACTCCAACCAGAGCTTTAATGAACCTTATATATGATTCAGGCAATGACCATGTACCTGGCCAGAGAAATTGCTGTGTTATCTGTCATTCCTCCGATCCAAGAGAGCCACTCCTTAGGTTTTCTTTGCCGGACTTGCCTTCTTTTTGCCTTCTTGAGTTAAAAATTCAGATTTTGCTTTCCTGGTTGGAGCTCACTAATCTGTCATTCTGGCTTTCAAAACAGAAATACCGTCTTTCCCTGTAGTACCTACAGCTGCTGCTGTGCAGGTCGGGTGCTCACCGTGCGCTGCTCAGCACATGCACTGTCAAGCATGAAGTAGGTGGCTCAGGGGGCAGTTGTTACCATAGTACTAAGCAGGAAATGTTCTGTATAGTTTCTTAAAGGATATTCGCAAAAATTGCTTGGTTTTCTTATGCCTGCCACTCATACCTAGTGCTGACTTATAACTTCTTCATTTATTATTATTTCATGTACACAGAACTCCTTGTACATGCTGAGATGTGTGTAAAAATAATACAAGTGGTTAGAGTGATTTCTGGTTGGTTTTGATCTTAAGTGAATTTTGTAATCTGTAATCTGTTTTCCATATTCACAGCTTTATGAATTCTAATTGGCACCTCTCATCTTTGAATGTTAGGGTAAGATTTAGAGTTTTAGTTCAGTGCTTGAGAAAATAGCAGGCAATTCTCGAAGCTGATATAAAAGAGGGTCTGAGAAATTTTTTGCTATTAGCTTCCCTACAAAAACAGCCCTCAGTATCCCTTTTCCATTATTTTTCCTACAAATGGCAGGAGCTCCAAAAATTGGACTCAGGCCTGTTTTCGGCCTCTTAGAAGCCCCTCTTTTGTGTCCAGGCATCTGGAGCCCCAAAGCTCTGCCTGCTAGCTTGAGAGAAGAAAGACTCTCAGGATGGTGTGTAGATAATTGGCCCCAGTGGTCTAGGGATTGAGTTGCAATCTCTCCATAATATTCCATGCCCTGTTTTCCCCCTGGAAATCCGAGGGAGTTCTCTCCCATCTTCACATCTCAGGGAACCTGTCCTGAGTTAACAGAGAGACCCGATTGTTCCAGCACCTCCATTAGACCTGCACCCAGCAACTTGAAAGCGTTGTTATGCTTCAGAATGAATAGGTTGGGGAGAAAATGATCTCTTCATGTCTGTTATGGGATCCCAGTGAAAATGGTTGAGTGAGGACCTCTGAGTATGTTCTCCTCCATAAAATGATAAGCAAACTGGCAAAAAATACTAGAATAAACTTTTTCAGAAATCTAGAAATTAACTAAGTCTTGCAACAATACGGGAAACCATCTACTCAGGAAAAATGAATCTCAGAGCAGCAAGGTTTCTGTCATTTTAGCTTGCCCCTGTTCCCATCCTTCCATCTTCAGTTACACAGTAGCCTTGAAAACCAGCAGCTGCAGAGGGCAGGATGGAGTTGGAATGTCTTCAAAGGTCCTCTTCTTCCCCACCCCCTCTCCCTCTGCTTCCTCTTCCTCCTCCCAACCCCCTAGTCCCTTTCCTCTCTTCTGTCCCCCCCACCCCGCCCTCCATTAAGCTGTGATGTACAGTGAGATTTGAGAACTACTGGTGATGAAAAAGGGAACCCAGGGGAGTGCATTGTTGCTGAAGCTGATTTCAAATCTCAGTTAAGGGAACATGCACCATTGGCTGTTGACAGAGTCTGGGGTTATGCCATACACATTGCATGGGACGGGACTAAATAAAGATCATTTGCCTCAATTATCCATGGGAGACCGTGGAGAAACTGATGCTGCCTCTCATTGGGGCTTCTTAAAATTTACCGCAATGAATCTCCAGTTGGCTCTGCTCAAATAGTCTCTGTTTTATATGAAGTTTCATAATAGCTTCTGGAAGAAAATATTATAGTGATCACTTTCCCTTTATGTAATTCTGTAACAGAATACATCCAAGGGTGTTAGTTTACCACAGAGGCACTCAGACCTCCTGGTGAGTCACTGACTTAATCCCTGTAAAGCTCAGGTCTTTGTGGAAAGTTTACTCAAACAGGTAAGCTAGGATGATCAATGTTTGCAAAAGTGAAGATAGTTTAGGCTTAAGCGTTGTGGCAAAGACTCAGATGCAGGTTGCCTTATCTGTCTACCTTTGAATGATAGTTTATTGAATCGATTTACTTGTGTTAACACAATTATGCAGCAGCACTTTGCGCGTACATTATTTGGCTGTTATAACTAGTTTCATTTGAGCCGTTTGACTTTTATTTGGTGACGAATTATTGCTGTGATTTTCCAACCCTACCTAAGTGAATCAGTGTGACTCATACATTGGGTAGAGTTTTGTGGCATTTACCCTTTCTCTGTGGAAACTGCTAATCACTACATTCAGGTGGACATTTGCAACACCAAGAAGTAAGATTTTCAAAGCTGAGTTTTTCTAATGATACCTGGTTCTTTTGTCTTATGTGTTTTGTGCTTTGGCCTCATTGCAGAAACCTGCAAATTTGGTTTTTTAGGGTAGATCAGGACCAGCTCTCCACCTAAGAGGCGTTAGAGGAGATATCCTGTAGGGTGATTCAGGTGGAAGAGCAGGAAGATCACATTATCTACATAGCTCTCATTCGTAAGGTAGAGCTAAAACTAGACCATCTAAAAGAGTTCTTTTTTCTTTTTTTTTGAGACAGAATCTCACTCTGTTGCCCGGGATAGAGTGCCGTGGCATCAGCCTAGCTCACAGCAACTTCAAACTCCTGGGTTCAAGTGATCCTCCTGCCTCAGCCTCCCTAGTAGCTGGGACTACAGGCATGTGCCACCGTGCCCGGCTAATTTTTTCTATATATTTTTAGTTGTCCAGCTAATTTATTTCTATTTTTAGTAGAGACGGGGGTCTCGCTCTTGCTCAGGCTGGTCTCAAACTCCTGACCTTTAACGATCCTCCCGTGTCAGCCTCCCAGAATGCTAGGATTACAGGTGTGAGCTACCTTGCCTGGCCTCTTTTTTCTTTTATTGGAAAAGTAGTATACATCCATTTTATAAAATTTGAAAATGTAGACAAAACCTGTGAATGAAAGTATCTTGTAATTCCACCATTCAAAAAATCATAAGACAGGGATATTTTAAATCTGCATTGGTAATGTTTTACATTTAATTATGTTGTCATGTTACCGTTATGATACTCATCTCAATTTGTCCATTCCTTTTATATTTAGTTCAGGGGTTAGAGGTCCACTTAAAAACAACTTTTAGATGCCTAAAGACAGTTACTAAGAGTAGGTCTATCTAAGTTAAATCTGGCTTAAAGGGAAATTTTAAGTATGATGCTTTGTAGAAAGCATTCTCCTGTGAGAAGATGCAACTGCCATGGCTCCACCATACTGTGCTGTGGAAGAGTGTGTGTAATGTTACTGAATTCATTTTACACGTTGTAATGTTCATCACTTTGCTAAGCGCAATGGGACGGGTGGCCTGGGGCTGGAGTGTGGACAGAGCATATCTTAATACAGGGGCTATCTACATACTTACCTATTGCTTCCTAAACTCTGGTGGTAAGCCCTGGAGGACTGGAGCAATATCTTTATCTTTCATTTTCCCTTGCACTTAGCTTAGTCTAGCATAAACAATAGGCGCTTAATGAAAACCAACTCTGGACCTTAAACGAGATTTGGTTTGAATTCCTATGGCTGGTGGCAAGCACCAGAGGCCATTCCTCTAGGTTGCTCACCTGGTCCAGGTGTCCGTGTTGTGGTAAAGTGGCTAATAAATTGTTAGTTCTAATTCTCTTGCTTTTTAGGGTCAATTTGGGAGATCTGTTAAAACCCCCCTCCACAGGGAAGTGTTTATTAGATAGTATCAACATCATATATTAGAGCTGAATTTAAAACCTGTCCCCAAAAAGGTAATGATTTACTCAGATCATAATTAAAGCAAATAAACCAAATATCTAGTTACAAGGATTGTCAAATTCCATAAAATGTGCTCTCTGAAGAAGAGGTTAATGTATATGCAAACCCATGGCACAGTCCCTAAAATGTAGTCTTGTAGATTTAATGTGATCCTCAACTGAGTCCTTTGAAAATACTTTGTATTGTCAGAGGTAAAGAATTATGACATTTATCAGGATGCATTTATTTACAATGGGGAAATTTTTTTACAACGAGTATTCCAAAATATAGAGCAAAATTTCCTGTTAAACATCCTCACTTTCTGGAAAAGTGATATATAAGATGAAGATTTAAAAAGAAAACCTTGCTTACCAAGTGGATTGGTCACTGTCTACTGCAGGAGATACTATTAATACGTGTTGCTGTTCTCAGCAAACTAAGCCTTAATCCCGCATGGTGGAGTAATTACATTCAGGGTGGGAAATGACACCTATGTAGGACCGCAGCAGAAAATGCTGTCAGGAAGACACAGGAACATTTGACAAGGATCTAGCCAGAACAGGTAGTGCTATAGGTGGTAGCTTTTGCACATGATAACCTGACAGATTATTGATGAGTCAGGTTTGATGGGAAGCAACCTGTAGAAGGTGACTGCCCCGAATTGCAGTGAGGAGTCTATGGTGGGGCCTGGTCTCATTTCATCTCTTATTTACCATGCAGATGTAACTTCTTTGGCCTTTCATTTTCTTATCTGTATTAAAAAAGGGTTGGAGCAAATGATGGATCTCTTTCAGCTGTTGGTGCTATGATTTTTGTTGTTGCTATTGGCTATGTTTTTTTTTTAATGTTTTAAAACACATGAGTTCAAATACTGCCTTTTATTTTTAGCTTTTGTATAAACCCAAAGTTGGAGAAAATAATTTTTAAACCAAATAACATACATTGTAGAAAAAAGTTTAGCTTTATTGTTTTTGAGCATAGAATATCATTAATAAGTTAATTGTTTTTATTTATTGACATTTATATATTGTATATTTTGTAAACTCTTTAAATATTAATAAGTATGCATGTGATATGTCATATAAAATATATTAATGTTGATCCAGAAAAATATATTTGAGATTAACCATCTACTACAACAAATAGAAGCCTTTCATGTTAATATTTAGTAGGTATTACATTATTCTAACTTTATTGGTTTCTGCATGCCACAAAATGACAAAAACATTTTGGCTTTTTAGAGACATTACAATATAGATCAAGTACTGGATCAATAAATAAAAGCATGTGCTATGTTACTTTATGCCTCTTAGGAAACACAATTACAGGTGCAAGATTGTTCTATTTGCTGGAATAATTAAAATGCATTTGGAAGCGATGCAGAAATATGGCACTGTGTAGAATAACCTCTCCTATCTTCCTTAGAGAGTAGTTTGCTTTGATCAGTCTATCTCCTGCAATCATTGCTGCATATAAATATAATTTAGCAAAGGATTCCATTGAAATCATTTTTTCTTTTCTTTTTAAAACTTTATCTTAGATGGCTTTTTTATGCTGGTATAGTCTCTGCTTTCAATTTAAAATGAAATGCTGGGTGCCATGGCTCATTCCTGTAATCCCAGCACTTTGGGAGGCCAAGGAGAGAGGATTGCTTGAGGCCAAGAGTTTGAAATCAGCCTGGGCAACATAGTGAGACCCCATCCCTATAAAGAATTAAAAAAAAAATTAGCTGGGAATAGTGGTGAGTGCCTGTAGTTCCAGCCACTTGGGAGGCTAAGGTAGGTGGATCGGTTGAGCACAAGAATTTGAAGTTACAGTGAGCTATGATTGGGCCACTGCACTGCAGCGTGGGTGACAGAGTGAGACACTCTAATAAACTATCATGTACTTAACAAGTGATTCCATTGAAGAAATACAAGACTGAGGTTAAAGTAAGTTAAGAAAGGTAGAGGAAGGGCAGGAACTTCAGATGTAGACTCAGAGGGTCACACATGCTTGGGTCAGACTGGCTGTGTGGTTATTTTTCGAAGTTGCACCGATCTCTGAGACCTCCAAGAACTGTGCTAACAGTCATGATCTTGCTGGGGTTATGGCAAAATGACACATCTTCAAGTTGTATTTCAGACATTGGAATTGGGCTTACTAACATTAAAATCCGAATTTGTTTCCTCAACTTCAGCTTCTTTGTTTTTGCATTCAGAACTGCGTGAGGTCAACTTCCGATGCTGAAATTTTATTTCCAATTGTGAATAAAGCAGGAAATCCTTGAATAAAGCCGCCTCTTTATAATGAGTGTTAGCAAACTAAGTGTTGCATATTCAGGTTTATCGAGGCAAGTGACTTATTGAAGTGCTTTTCAGAAATTTGTTTGGCTCGCTAGCAAATCGACTTTGTGAATGTGAAAGAATCGTCCATCTTCTGTTTGATAGTTTCTGAACAGAAAATGAAATTTAAAGGGCCGCTGAGCTGCGTAATTTTAGACAAACTTGTCCGTTCAGTTTAACTCCTATCTTGCACCTTTGGGACTTCTGAAAGTTGTTAATATTAATCATACCTTCCTTTAAATCTTTTAATTATTTCAAGGAAAAGGAAAGCTACAGCTTATTTTGTGGAGCATTCCTGTCATTGACTTCCTCCATAAGAATGTAGCTGACAACTCTTGAAATCTTGACTTTATTTCAGGCTTGGAGTTGCAGAGAAGACTTATCAGTGTTTCTGTTCTGAGGCAATAATTTAAAACTCACACGGAAGCTCTCAGTGTTGTCGTCTTTTCCGCATGCACCGTGTTACACTCTCAGTTATTTACTACTTGCAAGCTATGATCAATCTGCAGAAAGAATGAGGGATTAGCAATGTAGCGCCTATGGAATGAATCCTAACATTAAAACATCTTAATTCTTTAAAATATTATTCTATTTCCCTCTAAGTTTCAGCTGCCATACCAGGCTTTAGGTGAGGGATCAGGCTGTGGAGGCATTTGCATAGTATTAACATTTCAGGGTCTGATATCACAGGCTGATACCAAAGTTGCTAAGGTCTGACCTTGCCTATGTTTAAATTCTGAAGTAGGGACTCCCAAGTAATTGCAAGGTGCAACTAAAGTTGGGTCAAATGATTGGAGGTCTAGAATAAGCTAAGTTGCAGCACCCCACACTTTGTTGCAGATGCAGTCTGCGTGCATGCCGCCTCAGATCACTTTTGCAAATCTAGCTTGGCCTACTGCTGATCGGGAACCTGGGGATTGTTACTAAAGCTCACATACAGTCTGATTTGTGATATGCATGAGTTGGGTTGAGTTTCATTATCTGTTTGTACCTGGCCTGACACGATGACGACCGTACCCAGAATTGTGTGGGCTTTGCAGTCTACGGAAATATTAATAGCTTTGTGGTGGTGGGTTTGGTGGTGGTGGTTTTGACCTACAATCACTATTTAGTTGCATGTAAAGAATAATGTCCATTTTTTAAGTGCATGTGCCTATGCTAAGAAAGTAATCTATCACTTTATAGAAGTTTTCTTTTTATTTGTAGATACAATACTTTGCCAAGGAGAAGAACCCTGAAAAATTCAAGATTAGTGAGTAAGAAAGATGACATACATGTTTGTATCATGTGTTTACGTGCCATCATGAATTATCAGGTATGTTGGTGCTTCTGGCTCTTTAAAAAAAAATCTGAATTAGGTTCAGATCTTGTTCTTTGGTTTCTTTGTATTATTTCTTTTTGAAGTAAATAATCAGGATTCAGGGAAATTCTATTGAAAAAGAAAGGCCTGGTTCATTTAATGCTCAAGATTTAATTCATTGTCCTCATTTTCATTAATATTTATAATTTATAATGTATTTAGTACATTGACTGCCACACTAGAAAAAATTTTTTTTTCCTTGAGGCCACAGAGTTTTATTACAAAAACAGAATAAAAACTTCAAAACCAAAATGATCCTTTCTAATTTGTTATTTTTTATTGTTTTCTGTGCGTGAGTGATGTGCAACTTGGAAAGTAGTTCACTTGGCTCCCAAGGTGAAGAGATGTGTGAGTTACATATGCTTCGTGAGACCCTGGACTCAAAACTAGCATGAGTTAAATACAACTCACATGGCAGTTAATGTGTTAAAGGAAAGACATTTTCCTCCTAGTGTGATAAACTTGCCCAAATTGCTTGGTGAATGTTCGTGACCAATAAAGACCAAGTAAACTGTTAGTTGTGGGCAATAATGGGAGAGCGTTAGAACACTAGGAGGAAGTAGACTGATACACTTGGTAGGTCAGTGGTTCTCAAAGTGTTATTTGCTGAACAGGTAAGAAATTACAGTTGTTGTCTATCGGACTGAGTGTCAGACTCCTCTTTATCAGAAGTACCTGGAGGATTGTTAAAAGTGCAGGTGATTGTGAATGCAGGGAGACCCCACTCTGAGAAATAGTATAGCATGTGGGTTGGATTAATCCTAACAACAAAGTATAAGTTAGAGCCTGGAATATTTAGGGTGAACTGGCAGAGTTGTAAGTATAGTTAGATAAGCAAACCAGGGGTATAGGAGTTCTGTTTAGAAAAGTAGAATTCAGATATAAAATTAGGATTTGATTTCCATTGCTATGGATGCTCCAGGTGGTTCCAAATATAATAGATACATAGGTAGAGGGTTGTTGTTAGAGTTCAAACCCAACATAGAGTGCTGAATTGAATTTAACAAGAAAAACACACATTTATTCTTTCCCTCAGTCAGTTAATATTTTTTGAGCTTTGCCAGACAGATCTTGTTGTAGGCACTGAAAATACAGCATTGAATAAATAAGTGTCCCAGTGAACTTACTTTCCAGGGAGGGGAGACAGATGACAAATAAGTTGGTAAAATATTTAGTATTCTAGATAATAATGACATGAAGAAAGCAGACCCATGACACATTTTACAGGTCCAGTGCTTTTAAACCTCTTAAGTCATGTAAACCTCATGACAGCCCTGTGAGGTCTCAGTAATGTCACTCCCTGCATTTTACTGATGAGGAAACCGAGACACAGAGAAGTTCAGTAGTAGTTTGCCTAAAGTCACATAGCTAGTAAGTGGTGGAGTCGACATTTGAACCCAGGAAACCAGTACTAAGTACTATAGAAAAAAATAATCAGGAAATGAATAGGAAGGGCCAAAAATGTGTGTGCAGTTTTAAATAGTCCAGCAAGGAAAGTGTCACTGAGAAGATAATGTTTGGTAACAACTTGAATGAGGGAACAAGGGAAGGAATATCAGCGAAAGACAATTCTAGGTAGAAGGACAAGAGCAAAGGCCCTGAGGCAGGAGTAAGTCTGATTTGCCCAAAGCACAGAAAGGAGGCCAGGTGGAGGCCAGATCAGAATGAGTAAGAGGGAGAAGCGTGGAAGGTGAAGTCAGCAGTAACACAGCGTCCTGATTATGTAGGGCTTGTAGGCCAGTGAAAGGACATTGACTTACTATGAATAGGAAGCTGTTGAATGGTTCTGAGGGCATGATCTGACAGTCTTGCATTTAACATGGTCACTGGCTTCTATACGTAGGATTGACCTTGGGAGGGGCAAAGGCAAGGAGGTAGACCATCCAGGAGGCTGTTAGTAGTACTTTAGGTGAGTGAGTGTTCATGGTAGTAGGGACTAGGATTATACGAGTAGAGATGATGAGAGGTGGTCAGACACTGGTTATATTTTGATGGTAAAGGCAACAGCATTGGAGATGAGGAAGACAGGAGTGAAAGGTGGTACCAAGGTTTTTGTCCCTACCTGTAAGATGGAGTTGCCATCTATTGAGATGGGGAAGACCATAGAATGTGCAGATGTGAAGGAGATGATTAGGAGTTTCTTTTTGGGGATTTTAACTTCAAGATATCGATAAGACATCCGAATAGTGATCATAAGTGGGTGGTTGGATGTGCCGGTGTGGATTTCAAGAAGAGGAATGGACTGGAGATAGAAATTTGGAGTAATTAGCAGGTGGATGGTGTAGAAAGCCAGGAGGATGAATGAGATGAACAGCGATAGACAGAGAAGTAAAGAGGTCCAGAATATGAACCCTGGGGCCCTCTGTAAATGTCAGAGAGATGAAGAAAAGCTAGCTAGTGAGTCTGAGAGGTAGCCAGGAAGGTAGGAGCCAAGAGAAGGAACTGTTTCAAGGAGAAGGGAGTGTTCAATTCTGTCAAATGCTGCTGCTAAATCATGTAAGATGAGGAGTGAGAATTGACCATTGGCTGAAGCAAAGTGCAGGCCACGGGTGATCTTGAAGTGAACAGTTTCATTGGAGTGGTGGGGATGAGGTGTCTGATGGAGTAGATTCAGTAGCACACAGGCGAGGAGTCAGACTGGGAGCGTTTGGAGGAGTTTTGCTGTAAAGGATAGCAGAGAAATGAGAGGCAGTAGTGGGTCACAGGTTGTGGTATCGAGAGAGGTTTCTATTGTTATTTAAGATAAGAGAATTTTTATCATATTTGTATGCTAATGGTAGTGAATCAGTAGACAGGGAAAAATGATGGGGGATGGATGAAGAAATTTCTGGAACAAATATGCTCTTGAGGTGAGAGGGGATGGGATCAAGGACTCAAGTGGAGTCATTGGCCTTAGATTGGAGCATGGAAGGATTGTTTTTAGGAAGAAGTGAGGAAGCCACAGATCTGTGAGTGTGGATTGATATGGTAGTGGGGGCTTGTGAAAATTTTTTCTGATTGCTTATATTTTCTCAGTATAAGAGGAAATGTATTCATGGGCTGAGAGTAAGTTTGGAGGAGAAAGAATACAGTGGACCCTTGAGTGATGTGGGGGTTAGGGACACCAACCCTGCTCCAGTCAAAGTTTTGTGTGTACTCTTTGACTCTCCAGAAACCTAACTACTAATAGCCTACTGTTGACCAAAAACCTTACCAATTTTACATAAAAATCAATTAACACACATTTTTCTACATATGTATTATATACTATATTCTTACAATAAAAGAAAGCTAGAGAAAAAATGTTATTAAGAAAATCATAAGGAAGAGAAAATATATTTACTATTCATTAAGTGGAAGTGGCTTGTCATAAAGGTCTTCATCCTCATCACCTTCATGTTTAGTGGAGGAAGAGGACGGGTTGGTCTTGCTGTCTTAGGGCTGGCAGAGGTGGAAGAAAATCCACACATAAGGGGAGCCACACAGTTCAAACCTATGTTTTTCGAGGGTCAACTGGACTTCCTCAACTCAGCAGAATTAAGAATGATTCCTGAGCCTGTTGTTGTGCTTACTTCATTGTATAGAAGGGTGAGGTAGCGTGCCTCACAGCAAGGCAGGTTTTCCTAGGCTGTTGGTCCTGATAGCCATTGCCCAGACACGGGATTAGATGCACTGGCTTCAATCCTGGCTGCACAGTGGAGTCACCTGGAAGCTTAAAAAAAATTCAGATGCCAGGGTCTCATTACTGAGATTCAGAATAAATCTGGGATGAGTCTTGGAGAATCTGTGCTTTGTTTGGTTTAGTCTTCCAGGTGATTTTAATGAGCAGTCAAGATTGAGAATCACTGGGCTAGAGCCTTTTTACCATTTTAATAAAGAGAAACGTGTAGCTAATTCATAAAGAATGGGAAGATGATCCTTTCATAATAGTATCATTCCTGAATTTTTCTTTTTAAGAGATGGGTGTCTCGCTGTGTTGCCCAGGCAGGGCTCAAACTTCTGAGCTCAGGTGATCCTCCTGCCTTGGCCTCCCCAGTAGCTGGGACTACAGGCATGCGCCACCATGCCTGGCATTCCTGAAATTTATGATAGAGAAATATGTTCTGATGCTGATGTGCTATAAGCATAAATGCATTTATGATGGTATAAGTTACATTAGGTGGAAATTTCAGGCTTTTGTTTTTTAATCAACATTGACAGTCTCCTAACTTGTCTTCTAATGCTTTGGTTTTTTTCCCATATTAATTTCAGTATGGTTTCAACATGGTCATGTCTCATCCGCACGCTGTCAATGAGATCGCCCTAAGCTTGAACAATAAGAATCCCAGGTAAGCTTCCTTTGTCATGTACAAGTCTAAATCCGGGGAAAGCAGAGAGCTAGTCAACGCTTAGCCAAGTTTGACTTTGGAAACTTTCAAATGTGACTGTCTGAAATAAGATTGGCTGTGTAGAGTTTTCCCTTTGAGCCCAGTTATGTTCTTACATGGGGCAGAGTTGGGTAGCTGGTGACAACTCTGCCTTTCACTGTTCTCCTGAAGCTTTCATTCTGTTGAGGCCTGGTTCTCAGCATCCATAGTGCTAAATTTGGGGGAGAAGATCAGATTGACAGGACTCAGGGGCCAGAAGAGATTTTTTTTTTTTTGAGACAAAGTTTTACTCTGTCACCCCGGCTACAGTGCAGTGGTATCATCATGGCTCACTGCAACCTCCAACTCCTAGGCTCAAGCAGTCCTTCTGCCTCAGCCTCCTGAGTAGCTGGGACTACAGGCACACGCCACCACGCCCGGCTAATTTTTCTAGTTTTTTGTAGAGATGGGGAGTCTCACTCTTGCTCAGCCTGGTCTCGAACTCCTGACTTCAGGCAATCCTTCTGGCTAGGATTCCCACAGTGCTAGGATTACAGGTGTGAGCCACCACGCCCAGCCTGCCAGGAGAGTCTTGGTAATGATTTAGCTACACCAGTTATTGCTGAAAGTTAACTAAAACCACCATCCCTCGGCCACACTTCACTTGCTACCTTTACCTATGTAGCTTTAATTACCAAACAAAAAAGAAAAAGAATTATGTATACAGATTTCTTTTTATATTCACTTTCTATAAAGGCCAGCACTATATATTATTCATATCACAAATTAGCTCTAGAAACCTGTCTTCGGCATTCTGCATTTCTCTTTTTTTTTTGAAACAGGGATTTGTTGCCCCAGCTAGAGTGCAGTGGCGTGATCGTAGCTCACTGTAGCCTCGAACTCCCAGGCCCAAGTGATCCTCCTGCTTCAGTCAGGACTACACGTGCATGCCAGTATGCCTGGCTAATTTTCTTATTTTTTGTGGAGACAAAAGAATCTCACTAGGCTGCCCAGGCTGGTCTCAAACTCTTGGCCTCAAGTGCTCCTCCCACCTTGGCCTCCCAAAGTGCTGAGATTATAGGCATGAGCCACTGTGCCTGGCCTAATCTGCATTTCAAATGTGTTATTCCTTTTCATCAAATACCTCTCTGTGGACTGAATATCTGAAAACTGTTAATTCAACTAAAAAACCTGATCATAAATTAGGACTTTCTGATTCAGAATGCAGTGCAAACTGTAAAGTTCTATTTAAATATTTAATATTATTCTTTCCAACTGAAGCCTTTGGTGACTTTGTAATTGCTTCCTTAGTTTACTAGCGCCCTAAGTAGTCATGCTTCTGTGTCCCTGTCTTCCACCACAGGGAAGTCATTATTCATTTTTCTTAAGACAATCGACATTGTGGAGTATCAGAACAGTCTTTGTTTAGAGGTTGGCAATAGTTTTATTCCAGAATAAAGATGAAATACTCAAGTGATCGTATGATGAAGAAACAATGCTGTTTTTTCTCTTGACATTGCATTTGAAAATTTAGAATGTATCTCTAGGTTCTTCTACTAAAAATATTTCAGATGGAGTTTTATTTTCTTGAGTCAGAGAAAATATTCTTGTATTAGTGAAGCTGTAATTCAGCTGCTTCCAGATCTTCTACCTGCACAGGTAGAAGAGATGACAGAAACTTGCTTTGTCATGGGAATTTTCTATGGCTCTTTCCCCAAATGAGCAGATTTGAAGTACAGAACATTAATTTCAGTTGCTTTTTAATGTTTTCTGCAAGTATTATACCTCTGTTTCTAAAATCAGGGGAAATATTTAACCAGTAGTTTGGTTTTCAGCATGTTCCCAAGTTTCCTGTTCTCAGCTCCCCAGTAAACACTGTTCAACCACATCATACTGAGTGACCTGAGGATGGGGCTGAGACTCTGTTCTTCCGAGAGCTAGTTCTCATTAGTAGTTTGGGAAGTGGGAAACAGGCCTTCCAGATTTCCTGTGTTAGACAAATCACATATTTAGAAGCCAGTAAAGGTTTAAAAATGTATGTTGTTATAACTGTACCTTAATAAAAGTTTAAAAAAAAATACAAGGCAAATATTTTATTCTCATATCTGTCTTGGGAGGAAGGAACAGCTGACTCATCATGTCATTTTCACTGATTTGTGTTTTTCTTTTTTCTTGTTTTGACAGAACAAAAGCCCTCGTTTTAGAACTGTTGGCAGCAGTTTGCCTTGTCAGAGGCGGGCATGAAATCATTTTATCAGCATTTGATAACTTTAAGGAGGTAGGGTATGCTGTAATTTTAATAAGACTGCTCATACAAACATCTTACTTGGACATCTGTGAACGAAATCATTTACCTTTTCATTTATTCTGTGACATAAGGAGTATAATAGTTAATTTTCTAAGATGTTATTGAGAGGAAAGTAATAAACTTAGTCTAAATATCTTAAATGCATGGATTAAGTTTTCTTTTGCTGTGTCATTTCCAAGATAAGTTAAAAATATTTGCAGTATTCGTTTTCTTTTGGAGAACATGGAATAGCCAGTTTGAAAATAAGTTTTGTTACATATGTGGCTTCTATTAGGGTTGATACTTGATCTCCCACCATGTAAATTTTATGAAGTCTTTCATCATAGCTATTTTCCTCAAATCATACTTATTATCATTGCTTTGCTGGATGTTATGACAAACCTGTCAGACAAATACAGACACTGATTTTAGGAGTGTGTAATCTTAGCTAAGTGGTCCTGTCAAACAATGCAACAATGGACATGCGTGGTTGAAATGGAGACTGACTGACTACAAAAACAGGGAACAATGATGCATAGATAATATGGCACCAGGGATTCTGCCCAAGTATCAAAACATCACGACCAAGATAGTTGCTGGTTTCCCTTAAGGGTAGTGGACAGTGTTGCGTGGCCAAGAAGAGTGCCTGTTGGTTTCCTTGCATATGGCTAAGGTCTGAGGCTACTTTGAGGTGGGAAATCACAAAAGTAGACCTTGGAGAACACTGAAGGCACTTGGAGCCCCAGGTCATAGTCGGCCCCTCAGTCAAGCTGCCTGTTATCCTGGCAGTCCCACTGAATTTCACATGCTTCTGGATGAAGACCCAATTGGATTAAAATCCAGATCTCAGAGGGGCTTCCAAGCTCGCTCTCACCCTTCCTGAAAGCCTCTGGGGTAGATCGCAGATGGAATCTGTTGAGCATCTGCCGTACGGCAGGGTTATTCCTGCTATACACATGGGCTCCTTTGGTTCTATAATAACATCTTTGAGACAAGTATTAATATTAATATCTCCATTTTAAAGAAGACTAAACTAAAATTCAAATACATGGTTTACCTGCGGTCATGTAGCTAGGTAAGTGCGGAGCCAGGATCGGGATTTGGTGTTCTTGATCCTGAACTTCCGTGAAACTGTGGTGCAGCTTGGGCCCAGTTGTGTGTGAATCTCCTGAGGGAAAGAAGGGGACTACTGAATTAGACAGGACTCCAGAGCCGTTTCCCTGCCCGCTGCCCCAACGTTGGACTCACCACCCCAGCTGCCAAGGGCACTCACGAGCTGCACACAGACAGGGCAGCTTCAAGGTGTGACCAGGGCAGATGCTCCTCTTGCTCCTTCGTCTGCCTTACCCGCTCCCACCAGTCAGGCCTTTCGGATTGTTGCTAGTGTCCATTCTGTTCTTGCCAACTGTGGAGAGAACCAAATATTATCTCTTTACTATTCAGCCCCAGAGATAGTGAAAAATCCAGATTCTAAGAGAAGGAAGAAGAATAATCTTCAGATTCATATCCTAGCTTCCAAAACAAATAGACTTTAGAGACAAGAATGTATGAATGCTTATCTTATAGGTCATGTATAAATATATAAATTTTACATTTATAAATAAGGAGGTATGTTTGAGTGGATGGGTTAAATATGAAAGAGAAACAGCATGTACTGTGCATATAACTCCCAAATCTTTGTCATCGGATCTTATTTGAAAATATTGGATGCCAAGTCTTTTCAACCCTGGAAGCGTTTACTATACAGTGTTCAGTGGCCCTTGTTATAATATGGTTTATATTATAACAGGCATTTGACTATACTGTAGGTCAGATTATGGCCCAAAGATATAATTGTGTAGAATCAGCATTAAAACCAGGAATTCATGAGATGAATATTAATTTTGTTTTCTCTTAGATGAGATAGAGTACCTTTCTCGTGCATAATAGATACACAAATACTTGCAGAATTGAGTTTTAGAACTCTCTGGCGTGAGAATTGTATATGGTTTGGCCATTTAGGGCATAATATGTGCTTAGTGGAAGAAAAAAGTAATCCTAGTAGAACTGAAAGCTGGCCAGTAGTAATGAGAACCAAATTACTTTTGAGTTTGAATTTTTAGAGCTGCCTAAATCCAAACTGCCTCATTTCTGTAATTACTTATGAGAGATGGTGGGTGTTTGGGTTTGGTTTCTCCCTGGCACAGGCATTTGTGTGTGAGAGAAACCATGTAGAGAGACCAAGCAGAGGGATTATCCTAATAGCCATGTGCGTGAGGACGAGGCAGGAACTAGCCCCTAAGAGGCTTTGTTCTTATGGATGGGTCAAAAAGCTCAATCTCTCTTTATCCAGTCTTAGGATGGAAAAAGTGTTTCTCTGTGTTGATCTTGTTTTTAAAAAATATAATGCCACTCACAGCTCAAAGTTTTTTAAATCCCTTTCTCTTTTCTTTTCCTCTCATCTTCATGTGAGTGGGTGTTTTCCCCCCTTATACATCATAGTGAAAGATGTATTCTTTAATCTTTTTAGCCAAAATGTCATTGGGATCTTCTGGTTTTAGGGAAGTCTGGAGCCAGCTTTTAGATGTCCGTATATTCTGGTATGCCTGTGCAGATAGGGCTTTGCTCAGTGAATAATACCGATGGAGCCACCCATGGCAGGGAGAGTGCCACACTGGGTACCAGGATACCAGGGAGCAGGACCAGAGAAGAGT
Organism: Lepilemur ruficaudatus; assembly: GCA_963574885.1. Classification (NCBI taxonomy): domain Eukaryota; kingdom Metazoa; phylum Chordata; class Mammalia; order Primates; family Lepilemuridae; genus Lepilemur; species Lepilemur ruficaudatus. The sequence continues at coordinate 28,215 of CAUYRT010074769.1, forward strand.
CTGTGCCTTCAAGAAGATTGTTTTTAAAGCTTTTTATCCTTGTTAGTAAATTGAGATTCCATTCATCTCCCTAAGAAGGATGAAGGGATTAGTCCTGTTTTTATTGGCAGGAATGAGGGGGGTGATGTAGGGGAATTCAGCGTCTATTTTTTTTTTTTTTTTTTTTTTGCAAATAAAGTTGTACGCTTTAGAGTAGCCAGACTTTGGGCTTTGGGCTTTGATCGTTGTTAGAGCACAGTTGAGCATACTGCTGCAATGTGGCACCAGCTGCTGAAAGGAAACTTAAAGACCCCGTATCTTACATGGCATATGTAGCAGGATTGTTTTCCCCTCTGCCTCTTGAGTCAACAAATCCATTCTAATTTGACTACCACTAATCAATTAATTCAAATGTAAATTAAAGGAAGGTATCTTTTGGCTCTTGATAGATTTTTATGTATGATTACATCATTTTCTCATGTTTCAAGTAATATTTAGAATCCCAACGTGTTCAATTTTCTGTGAGTCTTGTAATATCTGAAGTATATGTTTTAGGAGAAGAGGGAGCACCTCCAATGTAATAGTGTCTGTTGGTGGGAAGAATGTTATCCCAAGGCCTTGCTCATGGCTGGGTTGGAGTTGGGGCCTAAGCCTGATGTCACTGAGCAAGCACATATATCACCTCAGTGTATATGATGATAAATGGATATTAATTACATAAATTTGAGATGGTAAGCTTATACTATGGTGGTTTGTGACATGCCTAAAAACATGAGTGTCATTGAGTACATGAAGATTTAATCATTAACAGTCAACTATTGTGTGTCTTCAATTTTTCTCTCTTAAAAGAATATTTTTTTAAAAAAATTAAGGGAATTAACACATCTTGTTTTGGTGTTGAAACATCTCTTTATGAATATGTATGGTCCTGAAATGAGGACCACGGTGAGAACAAAGAGTCATCTGTTTTATTGGCTAATTTAACCACACGGAAGGACATAGGACCATCTTCCCTAAATTGATTCTTTCTTAGTTGCATGGCAATATATGTTTTTGAACATTGCGTCTAGCAGATAGAAAAAAAAATACATTTGGAAATAAAGGTCACTCTTTTAGTATTTGTGTTAGTTCAGGGTCTTGTTTGCAAGAGGCAGTAACTGACCCTAACACACAGGGGAAAGGGTTGACTGAAAGGATGTTGAGAAACACACTTGACTTGACAAGGAGCCTGGAGAACAGGCTTGGAAAATGGACAGGATTTCTAGAATGTGGCTAAACTCCTGCTCTTGAAGCTGAGTGACCATAAACACTATTTGGGGTTCTGCTCTTGCTTTTTCTTCTCTCCAAAATGACATGGACCGTAGCTAACAATCTGCTGGCTCATAAAACTACACTTACTGGTTAAAGACCTCAACCAGCCCCCTTTCAGATTTATAAACTCTGTCCTGAATCTAATTTCTCATAGGAACCTTGAGGTCTGCAACCTAGACCCTGCTCTTCTCAACTTTGTCTTAGTCTTCCTACTTTTTCCATTACATTCTTTGATATATTTGAGAAATTGGCTTACTTTAAAAAAGTGTCTCCGAAAGTTTGGCAAAACATGTTTCCTTTTGAAAGCAGAGAGGGAAAGTATTGAGGCCCTGTGGCCTCTGTGATGGAGCAGCCTACTATGACACAAGTAATAAAACCCTCTGAGGGCTTTGAGCCACCAGCTCTCCCAGGCTGCTGGGAGTTGCACCTGGAATTCATCAGCATTTCAGATCGATTATAACTGTGTTCTCATCCACTTCCATAATGACAGCATCTGGCTCTAGCAAAAAAGCCTGATTTGGTTATTGAAGGCCCACCTCCCTCCCACTGTTGACCTTCCAGTAGATAGACGGAGCCCGTGCAGTGAGTCACCCAAGGCCACCAGCTCTTGTGTACACAGTACTCTTGGCAGTAGCTGTTCTTTTTTCCGCCTGTTGCTAGAAGGCTTCCTAAGAAAGCTGATGTGTGGTTTAGCTACCAGGCATCTGAAAGCACTTGTGCTACACATTATTAAGTTGATTTAAGAAAGCCTGTCAAGTTTTATTTATAGTGGACCAAATTGGGCAGGAAGGAGAGCAGACATTTTGGTGTGCTTCCAGCATCCCTCTGAGTTTAATCCCATCTAATCTAACCTCTTGGACATTTGAGGGGATAGGATTATAAATCTAGCACAAGACCATCCAGATAACTCCTCAAGTGATAACATTTTCAACATGGAAAGAAGGGTACATACTTTTTTTGGTCTCATTGAACTATAAGCAATGTATTCTCTCAAATCTCAAACTATGGGAGCCAATCACGGGTGGGGAACCTGCGGCCTTCTGATGTCGAGATTGTTCTTTTTTAGACACCAAAGGAGGCAAGAAAAGCTTCATCTTTTTCTGCTGCACTGCTTTTAATAAAAGGATTTGTTCTGTAAAATTTGGATTCAGTCAAAAAGCTGCACTTAAGGACCTAGAAGGCCACAGGTTCCCCACCCCTGCTGGGTGACCCAACCTTAGTTATTAGGTTCATGGATTCGGTGGTCAGGAAGTCAGGCTGGCATGGCAGAGATCGTCTCTGCTCCGTTGTGTCCTGGGCCTCACCAGGGAAGACTGGTTGACTAGAGATAGGAATTCATCTGGAGGCGTTTTCATTCTCTTATCTAGCTTTTGGGCTGTAATGCCTCTTGAAGGCTGGGCTTAGCTGGGACTGTCAACCAGAGTGCCTCCATGTAGACTCCATGTGGCTTGGGCTTCTCATGGCATGGCATCCTACTCCAAGAGAGAGCACCCCAGGAAGGAGCACCTGGAGAGCAAGCATCCAAAGAGGTCGCAACGAGTCTTCTGAGCTAGTCTTATAAGTCACATGGTGTTGCTTCTGCTGCGTTCTGTTGGTTACCAGTGAGGCCCCGAGGCCAGCCTGATTGCAAGGGAAAGGCAATGGCTTCCCTTCTTGGTGGCTGCGGTGTCAGGGCCACTGTGTAGAACAACATGTGGGATCAGAGATGGCTGTGGCCATGTTTGGAAAATACGATTCATCTCAGGAACCGTATGAGAATTACCAAAATATTTATGCAGTTCTTGCTCTTCTGTTTTCTCTTTCTTCTTTATTCAACCCAATACTTGGTTTCTCCTCATGACTGGAAGTTTTATAAACTTTTTGGTTGGAGGTAAGAGAGTTACTACTTCTTTCAAGCAAATGCACTATGGGCAATGATACGGTGAGAGCCTTTCCTAAAGGAGAAAGGAACCATTGACATAGGATTTCCAAGTTCATTTCCTGATAATGAACTTATTGTTTCTTTATCATCAGTGTCCGTATCATCTAGCAAGGAGGTGAAGGTTGGTATTCTGGACATTAAGGGGCCAGTCATACTACCTTACTGAAGAGAATTCGAGTGCCCTGTATGTGTCAGAAACATCGATAAACAGTAGAAACAAGAAAATGAATAAGACATGGGCCCTCCCCTTAAAAGGAAGCCACTCACACTAGTTGAGGAAGTAATACTAGGTTCTGTAAAGGTAAATGCAGGATGCTTTGCAAAGAGCAGGAGCAGTTAACCCAGAGAAGGCGGGGAGGAGGCCGGTGGGGGAGAACTGTCGGGGCAGGCTCTCCGTAGGAAAGGCTGCCTGAGCCGAGTTTAGGATGAACGAGGGTTAACCAGGTAGATTCCTTTCTTGCTGCTGTAACAAATGGTCACAAATTTAGTGACTTAAAACAACACAAATTTATTATCCTATGGTTCTGTAGATCAGAAGCTTAAAATGAGTCTATGGGGTGGTGTTCTTCTGAAGGCTTTGGTAGAGAATCCATTTCCTTGTCCTTTTTAGCTTCTAGAGGCCAGTCACATTCCTTGGCCCCTTCATCCAACTTCAGCATCAGCAGCAAGGCATCTTGTCTCTCTACTTCTGTCGCCATGTGGCCTTTTCTCTCTCTGATTCTGATTCTCTGGCCCCCTGCCTTTAAGGGGCCTTGTGATTACATTGGGCACATCCAGATAGTCCAAGATAATCTCCCCATCTCAAGTTCCTTAATTTAACTATATCTGCAAAGTCTTCTTTACCATGTAACATGACATAGTCACAGGTACCAGGTATTAGGATATGGACATCTTACAGGTGGGGTGCACATTATTCAGCCTACCACACCAGGTAGGGTGTGAGGATGTCATTTTATACCAAGAAGGTGGTGTTTTAATAAAGCTTCAAGGACTAAATTTCCTGTTTTAAAGGGCGCGGGGCATGGAAAGAGAGAAGCTGGGATAGAACAGTTAAGATTGGATCACAAAAGGCCTCTTGCTTATTCCGGAGTCTTTATATTGCCTCATAGCCTAAAGGCAGGGCGGAGCAGGGAGCAAGCATGCACACCCCATCATTGGCTGTTTAGATTGACTCTGTCAATAAAGACATTGCTTGTGTGTTTTGTCCCAAAAGTCATTTAATGGTGGGCTCAGCATATGGTCACTTTGATGGAGCAGGGTGTGGTTGGGGTCTGAGATTTGTTTCAGAAATTTTGCCATTCATATTTCTCATTCCTTAGGCCTCTTCCTCCACTGACGTCATCTGCTCCCCCGGCTGCTGTGTTCAGTCACTTCTAACATCTTCAGGACTTTTTTGTGATCCCAGGAAAGCTGAAAAAAAAACAAAAACTAAAAATGAAGAAGTATAAGGTATAAGAGGATATTGGTATTCAGACAGACCAGATTATCATGTTATCTGGAGAGCACTTACAGAGATGCTTTCCTTTGCAAACTGACTTTAATTAGACCCCTCCCCTCGTCCATAAGCCTGAGTACAATTTTATGTAATAGGGAGCCTCATCCTTTATTTTAAATATAGTAGCCACTTGTTTTTTTTTTAAGACAGGGTGTTGCTTCCTTGTTATTTTTGTTCACATGAAAATGCCACTCCTAGGCCGGGCTTAGTGGCTCACTCCTGTAATCCCGGCACTCTGGGAAGCCGAGACAGGAGGACTGCTTGAGGCCAGGAGTTTGAGACCAGGCTGAGCAAGAGTGAGACCCTGTCTGTACAAAAAATACAAAAATTAGCTGGGCATGGTGCCTGTGTGTACCTGTAGTCCCAGATATTCAAGAGGCTGAGACAGGAGGATTGCTAGAGCCCAGGAGTTTGAAGTTGCTGTGAGCTCTGATGACATCAGTGCACTCCAGCCCAGGTGACAGAGTGAGACTGTGTCTCAAGAAGAAAAAAAAAAAGAGAAAATACCATTTCTAAAATCTGTGCCCTTTGCCAACTGTGAAAGTTAGCTTATGTGCCCTTATTTCATATTCTTGGAAGATAAGAGGGACCCCAAGAGAAAGCAGTGAGAGCTGTGTGTTACTTTAAGACCCCAAAGAATCTGACACAGAGGTTGGCACTAGTCCCTAAACGTCGGTCTTTCACTGGGGAAGTGTTTTTTGGACATTTAGATGTTGTATGCTTTTAAGGAACATCAGGAAAGTATGAAGCACTCTGTTGTGCGTTGATTAGAAAATTGGAGTCCAGACTATGACTGCTTTGGCAATACCATCACCAACTCTGAGAAGCACTAGAATGGCAGTTTGCAGTGTCTGGGTAGGATTTGGTTTTCATGCTGGCGTTTATCACTGCAGAGTAATGTGAAAGGTCCATTTTAGGATCACCTTGGTTTCTTCTTCCTGTGTGAAGGAGCTGCTGCCCTATTTATTCGTTTTCTCCCTCACTCCATGCTGACTTGCATAGTCAGAATACTTAAGTTCTAAGATGTAGACTTTTCTTTCCGTAAGTATTCCATATTTGTGTGAGCTGCTTTTTAAAGTAGTGTTACATTAAGTGAAAATAGAAATACTTGTTTTTAAATGTCAAAGAATTCTGGATTGTAGCTTACTTTAGTGATCCTTAAGTCCAGTGCTAAGCCTCAGACACAGAGCTACATTAACCATCTTATTAAATAATCATGTAGGTTCAAATGAGCTGTTAAAGTAGTTACGAAATGCTAAATATGTTAACTAGGAGGAAGGATAAGATAAATCACAGATATGTATATGTAGGTGTATGCATATATGTGTATTTGCGTATGTATATTAGATATGTGTGTACACACTGTGAGTACTGCATGAAGACATATGTATGCATAGTAATGAGCCCTACACGGAAACAAGTGAAAGGATTTAGCGTGACAGCAGGGCGACTATTTCTGTGTGTGTTTATTTCTGTTGCTTAGAATGTGAGAGAAGTAACAATGCGCCTCCCATGGCAAGAGTGTCCCTCTTGTGCAGGATTAGATTTTCCCTCTAGTAACATTTTATATGGCTAGTTTTCTCTTGTCTTTTCCAAAGATGCTCAGTTATCTCTCCAAAACTAAAGGCATTAATTATTACCACCTTTTCTCCGTAACTATGAAACAAAATCAGAAATCCTTTGGAACTTTTAGGGAGCTTTTGAGCAAGTATTACTATATATATATTTTTTTTACCGTGGATAATGTACTGTTACAGGGTCAGGAGTTTGACAGAAAATAAAAGATATGATTTCTGTCCCATGGAAATTTCTGTTGCCCTGAGAAAGACAAGACTGACTTTAATAGGTATTCAGTGGAGGACCAGATGTATGCTAAGGTCAATAGTAAGAGGATTGTCCTTTAAAATTTTAGGAATTGTGCTTATATTTTTATTCTTGATCATAATTTAAACTAAAGTTTTAGGTGTTGTTGACGATGAATGTGCTTATTGAGCTTGACTCCCTGTGTGAGTTAAATTTCATTTGAAATTTAAACACTTGTAAAACATAAGCACATTTTAAAATTTATGGTGGGGTCCATAGTCAGTACATTAGGGTTTTGTTTGGTTGGTTTCTTTCAAACTAGCAAACTGTCATCATCAGAAAGAAAACCTGAGCAGAGTTCATGAATCAATTCCATTTTCTTCCATATTGTAAACATATTTGTTATGTCATATGTAAAAAAGGCACATACATGGTAGAAATAGTAAGGCTACTACGAGTTAATTAATTTTCTATTTCATAAAAAGTTTATTGTTTGTTTAGTGCCAACAAGCTAGTATGTATTGCTTTGTTAATTCTCAGGTATCCTGTATGAAGGAGGGATCAGGAGGGAGAGGCTTGGAGTAAACGGGCTGTTGGCATCGTCTAGTAAATGGCAACTCTGGGATTTTTACCCAGTTCCATTTAACTCAGAATTCATCTATAGCTTCATGTAACATGGCATCACATTCCAAGCACTTTCTACACATGATCATACATTTTCCTTAATTTTCCACCTAAAAGTAAACCTAATGGGAGTGGTTACAGATGCGGTAGATTGTTGGAATGTTTGAAATTACTAGTGTAATAAAATTCAGGACAGACTAGACTGTTTGTACAGGGCCCAACGGGAGAAGAGGGTAGGTCCTGAGCAAGATAAAGGAGGGAAGAGACTTGATTTGGTGGAGAGAATTCTGGGGACAGAGACTGGCATGAAATCTGTCTCACAAGGCAGTATAAATCTGTCTCACAGAATACATGCGCTGGTTGCCCAGGAGAAATATCTGACTCAGGTCCGTGTTATAGAATAAAGCATGATAACAGGTAAATGTGAATGAGGTCCTGAGGAAGCAGTGGTGGAGAGATTTGAAACCTGTGATTTAAAAAACAAGAACAAAACTCAACCGATAAAAATCAGAGGAAAAAAAGAGAAAGGTGAGAATTAAGTTATACAGTACTTTGCAGTTTATAAAATGCTTTATATTTATTCCATTTGATTCTGTGGAAATCTGAGAAAGGCATTTTATATAATTTGGATAAATCTTTAGGAATATTGTGGCTCTGCATAGAATACATTGGAGGGGAGAGATGCTGGAGTTTGGGAGATAGGTAGTTCAGTTGTTAAATGACTGGGCCCTGGACCAAGTTTGTAGCCATGGCAACGGATATGAAGCCAAAAAACTGAAGAAAATTCATCAAGAGATAGGTTGATCCGCTGAATATGGGGACAGACATAAGAGGGAATAGGAATCTATTCAAATAATAGTTAATATTAATACATTTAATTAAGAAGAAAGTAGCTCAACCATGGTCAACAAATATGATCTGGGGATAGTTTTTTTTCAGGCAAAGAAAATAAACCTTGTTTTCATTAAATGCCCAAGGTCAGATTCTTAGTTGTGCACTTAAGATAATGAATGAAAGAACAGGTTTGAACACAGGTGATTAGGGAGCATGTGTAAGTAATCCAAGAGGATTGTAACCCAAGAGGTGGACTCCTCCACAGGGACCCCAGTCTAGAAAAAGACGAGTAAGGAGATGAGGCTAGAATGGGCCAGAAGAGACCAGCACACACAGCACAAAGGGGTGGTCAAGAGGATAGTGTGTCTTGTGGTGCAAGTTCTTGCTTTAGTGAGAAATTAGTCAATTGGTTTCTGTATCCCTTCCAGATCTACGATTTTATGATTCTCTGTAAAGCTTTGTCTACACATGCCTATGTGTGTAATATGTGTTGTGTATACATATTCAAATAGTTCCATCTGAGAAAAATTACTCAAAAGTACTGTTTTAAAGATGTAAAAACAAAGTAACTACATAATAAAATAATAGGTGCCTTCGTTTTCAAACAAGAACAAAAACTAACATGTCCAAGGCTGGTTGGGAAGAAAGTAAGGAGCTTAAAATAGACCATCATGACTTCAGACTGTATTGTGACTTTGGACTATATTGTGACTTTAGTCCCAAGTTCCTTTTTATCACCACCTGGTAAGTGGTTGCATCAGTCCCTTGACTCAAGTCTCATTTTAAAAATCTGCAGCGTGTCTAAGGACCTGCTGCTTCCCTAGCTGAGAGGGAGCTGGATGTGCTGGTCCTGCTGTTAGTACTGCTCCATGAGGTGCTAGTGGGGCCTGTCTCTGGAAGCATCCCTGGTTTGTGAAGTTTTTGAAAGACTGAGCTTTTGAGTCATTATTCAAGCTTGTCATTTCCCAGCTCCCACGTCCTACCCCAAACCCTGTTCTGCCCACTGTAGTTTAATAGCCATTCTTTATTCCTTTCAACACGGTGGTGCATGTGGCTCCTGCCCAACTCTTTAATTCTATCAATCAATCTGCCAAGGATATATAGTCATACTTAGTTTTCATTCACAATTGACTGTATCACACTCAGTAGAAGAAAACGGCCCAGCGGTTCCTGGTTATGGTCCAGCAGTCACTGCCAGTGAGCCCTCATTGTGAAGTTGAGCGCTCTGGCAGGATTTTCCTCCCAGCCCTGCGTCACTGCGGAGTGCAAATGGCCAATCACGGTAACACGAGCTACAGGTTCTGTTTTGTTTCGGCACTTTGGTTTTGGCAGTGGAAATTGAGGGCTCCTTCCCCACCAATGAATCTACTAGCAACACACGTGATATCCCAGATTTACTGGTACACCACCAAGAACAACACTGCGTTTTTTCATTTTAAAGTATTTTCCAGGAATAGGTATAAAACTAGTAAATAGTGTTTTCTATGTGAAAGGTGTCAAGGACATGTTTAGTGCGTTGGTGAAAAACAATGATCTTTTTGTTCCTTGAAGATTTGGTGTTATAGCATGTCAGGTGTTCCAGACAAATCTGTTTATTTGGGTGGATTCATTGAGTATGATTCTGTCTGAACTTTGTGAACTGTGTGCCGTGTGTTTTCTCCCCCGTGGGAAAGATCAGTTTTTGTACCTCTTTCGTATTCTTGCTTGGGATCTAACATTCACTTGGCTTTGGGAAAATAATTTCTTTTCCCCTTGTAATAAGTCTACATATATCAGGAATGGGCATGTCCCAGAGATAACCAGAGACCAGTTAGGGACTGCTGCTGTCTTGCCTGATAAGCACCAGGGATTATATCTGATCTTGTTAGGCATAAGAACTGAAGGGGAGTCTTTTTTTTCTACCTTGTAAAATGCTGGAGGGCTTCTTTCTATATAAGGAAACCCTACCACTCTCTGAGTGACTGGCATCATCTTTGTGCAGAGATGGCAGATTCAGTAGTACTTAATATGATAATGGTTGAGTTCCAAACAATCTTGCAAGAAATTTTACTATTAGATATTCATTCATTTGTTTCTTTAGGTTTTGGGTTTTAAAAACTCATCATCTTTGTAGAAATAAAGAGGCTGTTCACTAATCGGTTGTTCAAGCTTTTGGCCTCTGGGTCCCTTTTTACACTCTTAAAAATTGCTCAAGACTTGGCCGGGCATGGTGGCTCATGCCTGTAATCCTAGCACTCTGGGAGGCTGAGGCGGGAGGATTGCTCAAGGTCAGAAGTTTGAAACCAGCTTGAGCAAGAGCGAGACC
>CAUYRT010074770.1:0-69741 GCA_963574885.1 Lepilemur ruficaudatus
AGACAGAGTCTCACTCTGTTGCCTGGGCCAGAGTGCTGTGGCATCAGCCTAGCTCACAACAACCTCAAACTCCTGGGCTCAAGCAATCCTACTGCCTCAGCCTCCCTAGTAGCTGGGACTACAGGCATGCGCCACCATGCCCAGCTAATTTTTTCTATATATTTTTAATTATAATTAACTATATTCATTTTAAATATAATTTATATATATTTTTAATTATTTAATTTTAAAAATAATTTCTATATATTTTTAATTTCTTTCTATTTTTAGTAGAGACGGGGTCCTTGCTCTTTTCTCAGGTTGGTTTTGAACTCCTGACCTTGAGCGATCCGCCTGCCTCGGCCTCCCAGAGTGCTAGGATTACAGGTGTGAGTCACCAAACCTGGCCTGAAGATTTTTTTAAATGTAAAGAAATGAGTAAGTGTAAGCAGACATTGAATGATTGCATAAAACGATAATAAAGTTTTATAAGGTTAAAACAAAAAATAACTCAAACATATGAGTCAGGGGTGAGATAAAGTGTCCTAGGATCCTTGTATTGTCCTAGAAGAGGAGTGTTGATTAAGTTTAACCTTTGAAAGGTTATGTTTATGCCGGGCGCGGTGGCTCATGCCTGTAATCCTAGCACTCTGGGAGGCAGAGGCGGGAGGATTGCTTGAGCTCAGAGTTTGAGACCACCCTGAGCAAGAGCGAGACCCTGTCTCTACTATAAATAGAAAGAAATTAATTGGCCAACTAAAAATATATAGAAAAAAAAATTAGCCGGGCATGGTGACACATGCCTGTAGTCGCAGCTACTCGGTGGCTGAGGCAGGAGGATTGCCTTAGCCCAGGAGTTTCAGGTTGCTGTGAGCTAAGCTGACACCCCGGCACTCTAGCCTGGGCAACAGAGTGAGATTCTGTGTCAAAAAAAAAAAAAAAATAATAAGGTTATGTTTATATGTTTTAATTTCTTGTTTAGCTGCTAAAATAATAGAAACAGCATATAAGTTCCAAATTAATAGAAGGGAGAAATGGAATTTTTAAAAATTCTATTTGCTACAGGCTAAAAGGAGTTTCAGATGACAATGAATAAATTTAACAAATATATGTAAGATGTTTATATAGCATGTTGTAAAAGTACATAGATAGATCACACACACACACATACTCAATAAGACCTCAATAAACAGATATGTACTACATTTGTGGATTAAAAAACTCTATTTTAAAATGTGTCAGTTTTTCCCAAACTGATTTCTCTGTAAATTCAATGTGTTGCCAATCCGTATCCTAACAGACGTGGTATATGTGTATATTATGGTAAAAGAAGTTGTCAGTGTGTGTGTGTGTGTGTTACGTATGTGTCATCAGCTGATTCTACGGATTCTACATTCTAATATATACAAAAATGTAAAGAATTATCTTGAGGAAGGACAAGAAAGCAAGATTTGTTTAAAGGGATTTCAAGACTCATAAATCCACAGTAATTCGGGTGGTGTGTTGCAAGGACAGGCAAATAGGCTACTGGAACAGGAATGAAAATGCAGAAATAGAACCAGATATATGTGGATATTTGATTTATGAAAAATGTGGTATTGCAGATCAGTGAGGAGAAATGCTCTTTTCAATAGATGGCACACAGGCAATGTGCTATTTATGTGCAGAAATAAATAAAATTTGATCCTTACCCCACACCATGAATTTTCATGTTGATGAAAGACTCAAATGTGAAAAACAGCATAATAAAATTTTTAGAGGATATGGGAGAATATCTTCACTACTTTGCTGTAAAGAAGAATGTTTAAAACAGAGCATAAAAAGCACTAGAGATAGTAAATTGAATTATATTTAAATTATAAATTTCTATTCTTCAAAAAGAACACAACAGTAAGACAGTAAAAAGGTAAATGACAGGGTATAAGACATTTTTAACACATAATTGTAAAGTATTCATATTCAGAATATATAAAGAATTCCTACAAATCAGTTAGAAAAAGACAGAGACTCAATAGACGTATAGAATGAAACACTTGAGCAGGAACTTTACAAAAGAGGATATTCAAAAGTCCAATAAATACATTAAAAAGTACTTAATTTTATTATAAATGAGGAAAATGAAAATTTCTGACAATAACAGGTGTTGGTGAGGACATGTAACAATATGGACTCTTAGATATTGCTGGTGAGAATGTAAATTGTTACAATGCCTTTGGAAAACAGCTTATTATCAGCTAACATAGTTGACCACTCACATAGTATATGAACCATCGACCCACTCACACACATGTACTCTGGAGAATCTCACACATATATGCGACAGGATTCGTGTACAAGAATGTTTACGGAAGCCCTATTTGTATTTAATAATAGTCAAAGACTGGAAGCAACTAAATGCCAACAGTAGAATGGATAAATTATGATATATTGATAAAATGGACTGCCATGCAGCAATGAAAACAAAAGCTCTTCAGTTACGTACAACAGAAATAAACCCCAGAAACATAATGTTGGGTAAAAGACACAAGATACATAACAATGCATATAGTGCAATTTCATTTGCATTATAGTCCAAAACCAGGCAAAATTTAAGTATGATTTGGGGATGAATATATATGTAGGTGCTCTAACTATGAAAAAACTAAAGACTATGTCCTTACAATAGTCAGGATAATGGTCATGTTTGGTAGAAAGAGGAGTCTGTGACTGGGGAGAGGAATGCGGGTAAGTTCTAAGGTGCTTTCAGTATTTAGTTTCTTGACTCGGGTGAGGGTTACAGATGTTCTTTTTATGATTCATGTGTGGTTTACTAATTGTTTATGTTACTTATTAGTTTGTTGGTAGTAGTGCTTATATACTTTTATGCATTTGTCTGCGAGTGTGACATTTTCACAGTTGGGAAAAATCTATGAAGTAGGATCTTTTTAATTTAATTTCTTATCAAGGTAACACATAATAGTTTTAAAGGTCAAACAGTAGTATAAGGCTTATCACAAAATTCGGTTATCTTCTGCTCCGCCCCCACTCCTACTTCCTGAAAGTAATCATTTGATTTTGGTTTTTTCTTCTGTTTTGACTTCCATGTATCTGGGTAACTTGGTTATGGTGCTACTTCTTGATTTATTTTTTTTTTTCAGTTTTAGATTATTTCCTTTCACTTCCTGTATTGAGGGTCAGAATTTAGCTTTTTTACATTATCCCTTTTCCTGGACCCATATTTCCCACTCTTCTCATCCTTATAAGTAGAGTTTTAACACATTTTAAAAAATTAAATCCACATTCAGTTTTTCCATTATTATTCTTATATAAATGCTGTTCATTTTGATCCAAATAAAGTTCTCTACTAATACTTCCTTTTTTGTCTAATTTTTTTTCCTGGATTGGTTGCCTTTTTAAATTATTTGCTTGGCCTTCTTTGACTCTGGAGTTAAATACTCCTGCACCAGGTTGAGTATTTCTCACGGTTAAGTCTGACAGATAATCACTCAGTTCCATTGTGTTTCCCTGACACATCTCTTTAGAGGTCTCCTGATATCGGTAGGAGCCTTCTCCCCTCTTGTTCTGGTCTGCACCTGTGTTCTCTGGATCTGAGTGAGTATCATCCTGGGACTCCCCTCACCACGGGCTTGAGAAATGCCTTGGTTACTCACTTGTGTTGAATTCTTATGTTTTATATTTCTTGGTTTACTTGCTTTAGTTCTGTTTTATTTTGGTGGAGTATATTCTCTATTGACTTCCAGAGAAAGAATGGAGTGTAAATCCTTGATGGACAGTTTGGCTGGGTCTAGAATTCCGGGCTGGGAATAGATATCATTAGGATTTCGTAAGCTCCCAGAGACATATTATAACTTCCAACGCAGCTGTTCAGAAATCCAATGGCATTTTGATTGCCTTCAGATTTCCACTCTACTTTCTCAGGAAGCTTTTGGGATCTCTTTGTCCCCAGTGATCTGAAGTTTCAACATAATAAATCTAAGCTGTTTCCTTTATTTTTCCATCCAGTGTTTTAACCTGAAAATATGTATCCTTTGATTCTGGGAAATTTTCATGTATTATTTCTGTGATAATTCCTGTTGCTTCCCTTTTCTCTTTTCTTTCTCCTTCCTTCCTTCTTTTCTTTTTCTTTCTCCCTCTCTACTCTCCCTCATATTTCTTCCTTCTTATTTCCCTCCCTTCCTTTCTCCTTTCTTTTATCAGTGGAAACTCCTGGTCTGACTCCCTAATTTTACTATCCTTTCACTTTTCTATTCTCTAATCTACTCTCTAGGAAATTCTTACAACTTTGTATTCCATTATTTCTAAAAATTTTTAAATAGCTGTAATTATATTTTTAACTTCTAAAGTTTTTCATTTTAAATGGTCTTTACATGTTAATAGTAGAACAGTTTTAGATTTACAGCATAATTGACAAGATAAGACAGTTCCATACACCCCATACCCAGTTTCTCCTACTGTATATATCATACTATCTTACATTAGTATGATATATTTGCAATAATTAACGAACCAATGTACATATGTTATCATTTGCTAATGGTCATACTTTATTTGGATTTCCTTTTTATTTAATGTCCTTTTTCTGTTTCAGGATACCGCATTACATTCAGTTTTCGTGCCTCTCCCGGCTGTGACATTTTCTCAGATTTTCTTTCTTTCTTTCTTTTTTTTTTTTTATGGCCTCGACAGTTTTGCAGAGCACTGGTCAGGTATTTTGTAGAATGTCCCTATATTGGAATTTGTCTAGTGTTTTTCTCATGGTTAGACTGAGGCTAAGAGTTTTTGGGAGGAAGATCACAAAGATAAAAATGTCATTTTTATCACATCACATCAACGGTACATACTGTTAACATGATTATCACTGTTGACAGTCACCTTGATCACCTGGCTGAGGTAGTGTTTGTCGCGTTTCTCCGCTGTGAAATACTATTCCCCTCAACCCATTTAGACTGTTCTTTTTTGAAGATCACTATTTCCACACTTAAGGAGTAAGAGCTATACTCCTCCTCTTTGAGGGCAGACTCTACATAAATTATTCTGAGTGTTTCTGCGCATGTTATTTTTCTATTCTCCCCCACTTATTTATTTTTAATGTGTTGTTTTGTTTTGTTTTAAGACAGGGTCTCACTGTGTCACACAGGCTAGAGTGCAGTGGCATCATCATAGCTCACTGCAGCCTTAAGCTCCTGGCCTCAAGCAATTCTCCTGCCTCAGCCTCCTGCCATTTATTTATTTATTCCATCATTTATTTATATTGGTATGAACTCCTGGATATTTACTTTGTACTTTGAGTCATAATTCAATAGTTCTTTATTTCTTTGCTCTAATTGTTCCAGCTTTGGCCATCGGAGTGCTTTCACTTGGGTGTTGTGGCCTTTAATATGCCCTCATCAATATAGGTGGGGTTTTTTGAGCACTTGCTCACTTTCTGGCACTGCAAGATGCTCCAGGCTCATCTTGCATCTTTCCCAACCCAGCCCTAGAATAGGCCATTTCCAAGGAGCCCTGGTTCCCTTCATTGAAGAATAATATTGGAATCCAATATCTAAGCACTATGTGTGTCTGCAGCTACTGGAATGTTCTCATTTCTAAGCCAAGAGTTCTTTTTGGTGCTATACATTTTCCTATTTTTTTTTTAGTTTATTTGTTTTGTAGCCCCTGTTCTGATTTTGTAAGATCTCATCTCTCTTAGGTTAATGATAGTTTTTATTTGTTTATCTATTTATTTTGGCTTTCCAAATTATCTCTGTTCCCTTTAGATTCCCTCTAGGTTTGTTGTTTTGGTCTCTGACTTTCGTGTCAGGAGCTGTCCTCTAGTATCTGATCATCTTTAACAGGGCTTTCAAGCAATAAAACGCTGGTTGGAAACTTAATCTTTACTAGAGAGCCTTGTCTGTTGGCAAGCTTTGTCACAGAATGATGGGGTGGGGGACTTGGCACTTTTCTTGGGGACCCCCCCACATCAGTATTTGAGGTGCAAGGAGCACAAGGGCACAAGGAGCTCTGGGCACAGACATCCTGTGGGCAGAAGTAGCAGAGTCTGAGTAGAAGCCCCAGTCGGGTACTCTGTGTGGGATCCAAGTGATCTAGGGTCCAGGAAATCTGCTTCTCTGTCACTAGCTCTCTCTCTCTGGTGACTATTCAAGAATCAAAGAGCCCCACTTCCTCTCAATACAAGGGGGTGGGTTCACTCAAGGGAAATAAAGAGACATTGGAAAGGAGGAGAGGTTCATTTGTTGAGATTCATTTTATTATTAGTAATGTTTATAAAGCATGTGCTCCAGTTTAAGAAGACTTCAATATGTACCAGAGTTCCTAAATTCCTATCCTTTTCTAAAAATGTTGACATCCAGTAAAATTCATCAGATTAAGTATTTTCTGCTGTCCTGGTCTCAACACTTATGCCAAGAGTACACTTAATACAGTTACAATTCAACAAAGGAGTCCACTGCAACTTACAACCTAACCTGAAGGAAGATCAGCCAGCCAAGAAAAGATCTGTTTCTTAGGGTTAATTACATTGGTGATAATCAAAATGCCAGTCTAATCATTGACCACAAGAAAGCAGATGGGAATAAGGGTCAGCATGTTTTCTTCCTGTAAAGCTACGCAGGAAGCTCCATTATAGTTGAGAATTTTGTTTAGTTAGCATGAATTCAGAACAAAGGAAACTAGCAGGATGACAGGAGAGTCTGTTGTCATTCAGCCAAGATTGTGATGCACCTGTAAACCCTATCAGGATGTACCAACAGCAAGATAAGACAGTAGTGTTTCTGGGCCGGGGAAAAGAAGCCTCTGGAAGCCTCTGGAAGCAGCCTTGAAGGCTCAGGGATATATTGAATATCCCTAATCTAGGCCTTATTGTTAAACAACCGTCCTTCTAAGGGCCCTGTTCTTTCATTAGATATGCCACTTGGCCAGCTAGATTCCTATCAAGTCATGGTGTAGGAGCTATGCTGTCTTTTTAAAGAGACACAACACATCTATGCTTTAATTAATTTTGTTTTAATGTGCATATTTATAATTTTCTTTCTCATCCAAGTTTTAGGGGACACCTAGAGTTTTTCTTATATGTGCCTACAAAAGCAACTTATGGTGATGTGACTAGTAATTGATTAATAAAGTAATTACTTTATTAAAACATTATTTTAATATCTTTTTTTTCATTCTTGAAGACACGGTCTCACTGCAACCTCAAACTCCTGGGCTCAAATGATCCTCCTGCCTCAGGCTTCCAGAGTAGCTGGGACTATAGGTGGTGCATGTCACTGCACCAGGCTAATTTTCTATTTTTAGTAGGGATCTCACTCTTGCTCAGGCTGGTCTCAAACTCCTGACCTCAAGTGATCTTCCCATCTTGGACTCCCAGAATGCTAGGATTATGAGCATTAGCCACCACATCCAGCCAAAATATCATTTTCTTAATTGACTTTGCATTTAAAGATGGCTTTTTTTGCATAAAAAAGTAACAAATTCACAAAAAGTATCACATAAATGATCATTATGATTTGAAATAATGAGGAATCAGAGTCTTCTACATTTGTTTCTCCCTAATGTTTTATGTTTATTTTTACACTATTTAAAAAACAACAATGAACTCTTCCCCTATAAAAGGCGCAAGAGATGTTTGAAAATTTGTCATGTGAAAAAACATGCATATTTTAAAATCAAATATTGATGCTTTTATAATTATGTTTATTGTTTACAAGCTAATGGGATATTATGAAAGTAATCATACTTCCTAATCTTTCTACTTTTTAATAAACAGAAATCATTAAAAGAGAAAGAATATTTCACTTGATTTCATTTTTCAGCTTTTAGTTTTAGATGTTTTATGGCAGAAGGTGAAGTCTATGATGAGAATTCTCTGTGAATTAAAGATCTGAATTCAAATCTCATTTCTGCCACTTACTAGCTGTGAATTTACTCAAGTTATTTAATTTCTCTCTTGATTTTATTATCTGCAAATAGTGATACTTATCATTATATTCTCCTCTGAGTTACTTGTGTGGATTAATAATGAACAAAAGTCCAGTCTTACACTTGGCACATGTGGAGACATGTGGTAGATTGCAATACTGCTCATCAGATCTTCCAGTTTTTATCTCTGCAGTGCTCCTCCCTGAGGAAATTGGGGATATGTTACTGCAGCATAACTTAAACTACTCTGCTAGATACAAAGCAGAAATGCTATACTAAAACTTTTATAGAATAAAGTCGAAAGAGCAGTTTGCTTGTCAATTTGAATGGCTCCCCCAGAAACGCAAACGTTTATCTGAATCAGATTTCCTTTTTTATAAACTTTTCACATTAAACCAGTTATAGATTTACAGAATTATTACAGAGAGTTCCTATATCCCCCACAACCAGTTTCACCTAGTAGAAACATCTTACATTAGCCCCTGCTGTTATTATTACATTCTCTTTCCTTCCTGCTAATCTCATGTCTTGCTAATTAACATATATTTATTAAGTGCCAGGCATTTTGCTCTCAGTAATTTTATGTGGGTATTCTTCAAAAGTTTAGGAAAGAATACACTAGGAAATCAAAAGATATAGGAAGTGAGCATCTTTCTATCTTGCCACTAAAATCTGGATCCATCTTTTTTTTTTCAGTCAAAAGGAAGTACCCTAGATTTTACATGGGCAGTCCTCTTACTGACTATGCTATAGGCATAACTGAAAATAGCATTCTCTGGATCACTGAAGCTTTAAAACCCACAATAATCTTTTATTTTTGTTCTCCTATTCAATAACTATTAATTTTTTTATATCACAGTTCAAATATGTCCCTTTTCTGTTTTATCATTCCCATGGTGACCTCCATAATGTTTAAAATGCTACTTATTTTTAATTATACCAACAGAAGTGGTGTATTAGGCTGCTTGGCTGCTATCAACAAAATGCCACAGACTGGGTGGCTGTAAAAACAGACATCTATTTCCCACAGTTCTGGAGGCTGGGAAGTCCAAGACAAAGGTTCTGGGAGGATGGCCTCCCTGGCTTTCAGGAGGCCCCCTTCTCACTGTGTCCTCACATGAGGAGAGAGGAGAGCAAGCTCTCTGTTGTCTCTTCTTATACGGGTACTAATCCCACCATAGGAGACCCACTCTCATGACCTCATCTAATTGAAATGCCTCCCAAAGGCCCCATCTCCAAATACCATCACATTAGGGAGGAGGAGGAGGGCTTCAACATACGGATTTGAGGGAGGAGGGACATAATTCAGTCCACAGCAAGTGGCAATGCCTAAGTTCAACGCTGGGTAGCTGTGAGATGGTGAGTTTAGAAAGACTGGTCACATGGAGGACGGTCAGCACCAGACTAGGGAGCCACCGGGCTTTAGATCAAGACCAGTGTCACGGTTAGGATTATTTTAGGAGAACAAATCTAGGGATAGCGCATGGGATGGATTTTATTGAAAGAGACCGCGAATAGGAAAACCATTTGGGGGAATAACGTAACAGCTCATGATGGAAAAGTAAAGACCCACATTAGGGTGGCAGCCCTCGAATGCACCACCGCCAGGGAGCCCTTCCCGATTTTCCCGCCAGATGGGATCTCGTCTTTAAACCAGCGTTTTTCTTCTGTTGCTCCCAGACCCCTTCCATTTCGCCTCACATCGCACGTGTTTCTGCACTTTTCTCATCCCTTCCACTTTGCAGTCGCACCGGCGCGAGCACAGGGGTGGCGGCGCCGCACCGGCCCCGCAGCGTCAGCACAGATGCTAGGCTAGAAGAACTGAAAAAGAGAAAAATGGTTTTGTTATGTGTTTTTTTTTCAACTCTGGGAGCCTACCCCTTTAAGAGAGTAGGAAGTGCGCCGACCCCACCTTCTCCCAGGGAGCCCCGCGCGGTTCGCCGACCCCATGCCCTTCCCAGGGTTCCCTGCGCGGCGGGCTCGCTTCCCTTCCGGCGGGCTCCCTTCCCTTCGAACGTCGAGCGTGCTCTTGCGTGGTGGCTCCGCCTACCCTGCGGCCTTGTGTTTGCAGCCGCCGGGGCTTGAAGTTCCCGCCAGGTCGGGGCTGGGCAAAGACGATGCTGCCTGGCCCGCCCCGGCTTTGAGGCAGAGGGAGCGTCCCAGACCCCTTTCGGCTTACTGACGGCGTCGGGCCTCAGGCAGCCATGTCCACGGGGTTCTCCTTCGGGTCCGGGACGCTGGGCTCCACCACCGTGGCCGCCGGCGGGACCGGCGCAGGCGGCGGATTCAGCTTCGGGACTGGAGCGTCTAGGTAACCGCACTTTCTGGCCTTCCCGCGCCGGGTGCTCCCCGGCAAAGCCCCCTGGTGCCCCTGCGCTCTCCCTCTCTCTCTCTCCCCCCACCGGCTTCCTCCTCGGTGGGCCCGCACGGGAGCACTTACCGGGCCGCCGGCGTCACAGGCCTCCGCTCGCCGCGGAGCCCGGGCCCTGCCTGCGGCCTGGCCGGGTGGAGGGCGCCGTGGTCTGCGTGCCGTGAGGGCTGCAGAATCCGCGTGTGCAGAATCCACTCAGGCCGAGCGGGGTCTGGACTGAGCGAGGGGCCTGGGGTTTGTCCCCGGAGCCTCAGCGGTGGGATGTGTCCGTCTTAGGCATAGGATGGACGTGGGATGAATGAATGAAATTGCGGTTTATGGTGGGGCTTTTAGAAAGGGACACTTAATAGAAAGTTTTAACGAGGACAGTTAAAAGTTTCTCTCTCACAGTTGAGATGTCATTGCCGTATTTACGGCTTTGGCTATTACGGCGCTTCAATGACTTTGTGGTTATTTTTAACGAACATTTGAAAAAGCCTTTGTGCCACGTGGGACCCTGTCCGTCTGTTTTTTAAAAATACGTTTTACAGCGTTTATTGCTGGTAATTTTGTGCAGTAAATGCAGATTAGTAGGTTGTGGGTAAGGCCGTTGTGTTGTCAGGACTCGACATTGTCTTTTACTTAAGCAGGTGGCGTCTTCATGTTTTTGTGCAACCCCCTAGTTAAGGTTGCAACAAAAATATAGCTAGCAAAGGTTCAGAAAGAAGTTAAAGTGGTGAGACGTTTTAATGAGAGATTTAATTTTGGGGACTCAATCTTTGGAAGATAAAGGTGGAGGAGTTCAAGTGTGCACACTCTTGACAGATAGCTTCTGACGCTTAAAAGATGTGGTTGTAAATTAAAAAGACAAAAATATCTTCAGCATTACCTGTATTTAAGAAAGGGAGCGGGGAGGAGCTACAGACTACACTCAGGTCAGAAATCGGGGGGTTTTCCTCCTTATCCCCTTTTCTCTTACTGTATAGTCCTTAGAAAGTTCTGATACTTTTACTTCTGCAGTTTCCATTTGTCTTCATTTTCAGTGCCACCACCCTGATCCACGCTATAGTCATTCAAGGAACAAATATTTTTGGACCAATTCCTCTGTCTGAGGCTTTGTTTTAAGTAGTGAGATAAATAAGAGTCCTGCTTTCCTGACCCTTATGATCTTATGAAAATACTTGTGATACCCGTCAGGTTTTGAACCAGACACTTCTTGTGTTAGATGAAAACTGCTCCCATCAACTTATTAAATTAATTCAGTGGAATACCATTGTCTCAAAATCTGCTTTTACCTCAATCTTTTTTGCCACATTGTAGCCAGAGTGATTTTTTTTTTTTTAAGAATTCTCATTGCTCCCCTTTCAGTCGTTTTCCACTATAGGTAAAATGAAGTTAAAAAAAAAAAAATCTTATGATAGTCTACAAGACCCAGAATAATCTAGAACCTCTCTGGACTTATCTTGAGGCTATCTTTTTATTTCAGTGATCCAGACTCACTGTACAAAACAAAACAAAAAACATGTACATTATCATCCAGTACATGTACAAAAATGAATAACTGAAACAAAGTTTCAGAGAAAGATACTTTAACTTCTGGGATGCAGTTTCATGTTTTCTGTTCTGTTCCATTTCATTTTTTAAAAAATACAGCTTGTGACTTGCTAAATTAATTTTATGCTCCTCTAATGGTCCAGATCGTTTGGAACTCAAATGGTCTCTTCCCCAGAGGCCTTTTCTGACCTGTCAGTGTAAGGGAGATTTCCATTCTCATGGTACTCTGAACTTAGAGTGCTGATTGCAGTTGTAATTAGTTCACTATATTGTTTGCTGTCTGATCTCAGTACTAGAATGTCAGCTCCTTGATCGTAGAGACCTTTTCATACTGATTTTCCAGTAGACACAGAACCTGGCACTTAATATGTATGTGTTGAATGAATGAATGAATGATTAATATCTGTGTCTCTCACTTACTGGAAACTTTCTGCAGCAGAATCTGAGTGTTAACCACTCCATCCTTAGTCCCTAGGACACTGCTTGGCATAGAAAAGGGGCTTTAATGAATACTTGTTGAATTACTGAGTAAATGAGTTAATAATAAACTAGAAATATTTACCCAAGCTTTAGAAAGGCTTGGATAAATTAATGAAAGCAGAGGCAGTCTGACATCGGTGCTGGTTGGGAGGTCCGACAGCTCCTAGTGCTGCCTGGTGATGTGGTAAAGCATTTTAGGGGACTGACTTACTCTCTAAGCCTCAGCTCCCACATCTGGGAAAGGGTTATATATTTTCCTCAGAGTTGTTGAATGAGATGAAGCATGTAAAGTATTTTAGCATCACGTCTGGCATTTGCTAAGTGCTGGATAAGTGTTAGCTGTTATGGTAGCTCCCAAGTCCACATTAAGGCAAACCGGGGAAGTTAAAATAACATTCTGACCTCATAGGAGTCAACTTTGCCTTTCTACAACACATCCTATCAAGTCCTTGGCAGATAACACTGGGTTGAGGCAATAATTAGTTAGGTCTGGGGTAGTTTTTGTTTTTCTTATAGTAAATTATCTACCACAGAAAAATTTCTCTTTTGCTTCTGTAGTAGAGTAAGAAGATTTCACTTTGATGTATCTCTTTGGCAATATTTTCAACTTCAGTTACGTAACACTTGATAGTGTCTTCGGTTTTCTTACGTTGTCAAGAAATTTTGAATATTTTAATTCATTGTCTGAAAATGCATACATTCGTTGTTCATCTTTTGTGTATTTCTAAAATAGCAGCAAAAAGATCATTGATTTGTTTGGGAATAAGGAGCGCTTAATAACCATTTTCCTAATTGGATATCTTCAAAATTTGCTAATTTTTAAAATTTATTTAAATATTTCTAAAATACTTATTGTATCCCACATTATACATACAATGGTCCTAAAATAACAATGCTACCGGACTACTACCAGCTAATCTAAATGTTTTTTGCATATGCTTTGCTATCTCTCTTTTTATTTTTAGTTGTATTACCTATTTTGTCTAGACATAGCCATTACGTACTGTACTCTATTTCTTTTAGTTCTCATTTAGTTTTTATTTTTGTGTTTTTTTTAATGTTTTTTATTTTTTTTAATGTTGTAGCTTAGTTTTAATTGTAGCAATATGGTGGGTTTTTTGTTTTGTTTTGTTTTTAACTTTAGTGACAGGATCTCACTCTGTCACCTAGGCTGGAGTGCAGTGGTGTGATCATAGCTCACTGCAACTTCTGGGCTCAAGCATCCTCCCACCTCAACCTCCCAAGTAGCTGAGACTACAGGCACTGCCTGGCTCATTTTTTCTTTTTTACTTATTTTTTGTAGACAAGAGATCTTGCTATGTTGCCCACGATGGTCTTGAACTCTTGGCCTCAAGTGATCCTCTCGCCTTAGCCTGCCAAAATGCTGGGATTACCCGTGTGAGCTACCAAGCCCTGCCATAATTTGTTTCTTAAAGTACCTTTTTAATTCAATTAAGTGTTTAATTGTCCATGAGACTTTGCAGCCCTGCCTGCCTCCCCACTGCCCTTCATACAGCTAGGGCACACACATTTTTAAAATTAGTGGTAAACTGAGACACAATTTGGGTACTCCTCTCCCTTTTCCTATTCAGTGTTCATGACACATCTCAAGTTCTATCTCCTTAATAAGCTTCTCCATCTCCATGCCTCTCGCAGTGATTAGCTCTTTACCTCAAACTTCTGCAGTATGTGTTTGTCATAATTTGGTACTTAATTATAATTGCTTTATAGTGATTATAAACTTATTGAAGATGTGTGTTTCTACTGCTCAAATTATAATGCTCCCCTTTCCCTAGGCCCCCAGTGTATGCAAAATACTGTGAGTGTCTCCTTGGACTGATCATGAAAGTGATGACACCTGAACCTGAGTAACTTAGAGAACTCTTCTGGCTTGGATTATAGTTATTTGTGTTATTTTATTTCCCTGGTTAAACAACATGTTCCTTGAATAGGAGCCATCTTAATCATCTTTCTACCCCCTTTCTATTCCTGGCATAATGCCTTGTATATAACATGTTTAGTTGAATAATCATTCCTAATCATAGCAGTAGTAACAACATTTATTATAATCTTTTAACCGTTATTTAAAAACCCTGCTAAGTGAGGACTGTTATTCCCGTTTTGCAGATGAGGAAATAGAGGCTTCAAAAGGTTAAGTAATGTCACACAAGTACCAGAACGTGGGGGAGCTGGTACTGGAACCCAGCCACAACACTACCACCTTCTGCTTAAATTGAAACGTCCCAGGGCTTTTAAGATTTTAAAAATGACATTGGGTTCTTTCATGGTGATTATGTCTTGATGGAATGGCAGAGAGGGGAATAATAAAGATAAATACATAGGACAAATGGGATTTCCCATTATGTGATACATGTTGTTATACTCTTTCTTAACTTTCCTGCATAATTTTTTCGTTTTTTTTTTTTTTTTTGAGGCAGAGTCTCTGTTGCCCGGGCTGCAGTATAGTGGCACAATCAAAACTCACTGCAGCCTCAAACTCCTGGGCTCAAGCAATCCTCTCACCCCAACCTCTGGAGTAGCTGGGACTACAGACACGCACCACCATACCTGGCCAGTTTGTCTGTTTTATAGAGACATGGGCTCGCTGTGTTGCCCACGCTGGTCTTGAACTGGCTTCAAGTGATCCTCCCACCTTAGCTTCCCAAAATGCCAGGATTACATGTGTGAGCCACCATGCCTGCCTCTCCTACATAATATTTGAAGTGTCAGATTGTCAAGATTTTTTACTTATTAATTTGCCCTCCTACTTGTAGGTAGCAAATTTGAGCCTCTGAGGCTTGATAAAAACAATAGAAAAGTTGTGAACTATTTCACATTTACTTGTTTTTATCAGCTGTTCTTTGTTTAAGCTTTCAAAAGCTCTCTGAAGAGAGTTTCTGCTAATGAACACAATCTTGAGGCAGGGTAGTTTTGCTTTGTGTTTAATTTTTGCCAGGATGTGTTCCCATCCCCAAGTTCTCCAATTTCCTTTTTTTTTTTTGGTTGCAAGATACCTAACTGCATGACACTCCACCCCAATGACTATGGTAACATAGCAGTAGAGGCGGGGGTGGGGATGGAGGGGAAGCCAACGTAGAATAACTTTTCTGTGGCTGTTTAAAAATATGCTAGGTTTCAGACAAAAACTGGTGAAAGCGGAATGTGTACGGTCCCTGCTTATGATTACCTTGAGATCCAGAATCCTGATTGCTGTATGCTCTGCTTTTCTTGAAGCCTGGTATTGTGTTTTTTTAGGCTATTTTTACATGTGGATTTGTTTTTAGGGAGAACAGAAAAATACTTAAATTTGGTTGATTAAAGATAAATTTATTGTTAGTTCCTTTTGGATTCGTTGGTGATATATTAGATGTGTTACATGAAAGAAAATTATACTGAAGAGTTAATTGGCTCTAGTGGAGTTTATTTTGTGTGTGTGTGTTTTGTTTTTTTTATAAACAAGCAACCCTTCTGTGGGGCTCAATTTTGGAACTCTTGGAAGTACTGCGACTCCGGCAACTACATCTGCTGCTTCTGGTTTTGGAACCGGGCTCTTTGGAGCTAAACCTGCCAGTGGGTTCACTCTAGGAGGAACAAATACAGGTGAGGAGGATCATCACATTTTCGGGGAGTAGGCTTGGGATATTTATTCTTTTCTGGGTTCTGTCTTGCATCTCCCTTTACAAGCATTGTGCTTGTACTATATCTTAAAAAATACTAAATACTAAGGTAGAAAGAAGTATGGGAATTAGGAATTAAGGGCCAGTGATAGGCCCAAACATTGGCTATGATCTACTCTAGTGTGAGAAAGGAAAACACACACACTTATTTAAAATCTTTCATTAAATTGAAAATCTATTTCTTTAAGTATAATCAATTAAGATAATTTAAAATTTTATATTAGACTATATAATGCAGTGTTTTACCTTAGTGAAGATTGTTGTTTAAGCCAGCTTTACCAGTTTGGAACATTAATTAATATATATGGGACTGTCAGCATCCTCTTTTGCTGTAGCACGATTTACATTCCTAAGAGATGTTTTAAATTTTTGTATTATCAAAACAATTAATTGTTTCAGTGGAAAAAGGGCAAGAGCTAAAGGACTTGAAGGTTTCTAGTGGACTTTTCAATGATAGAAAGTTTTTGTTTTTAATACAGCTGAAAAAATTATGTTTCACTGGCGCTGACCATTTCCATATAGAAAGTTTGCTTTCTTATTTACCTTTTATTCTCTACCCTCAGAGTCTCTTGGTCTTTGTTACCACTTCTTGCATTGGCCATCTGTGAGTGCAGTGCATTTCACAGCCACGTTTAGAAAACGAAAGAACTTCTGGAGTAAATAATGAACAGACCGGCCAATGAGCTTGTGATAGCTATGTGCCAATGTTTTGCTTGGAGTAGCGTTTTTTCACTTTGCTTAATTTTGTTACAAGCAATTATTTGCATTTTATAAATCTTATTCCTTGATTAATCAAATTATATGTAGCCTGTAATATGAAAACCGGTGCTGTGGGAAAAATGCTTGTTTTGGTGGTTATGGTGGCAGATCCCATATATGTATTGGTCTTGCCAGAAGTGTTTTCACTCCCAAAGAGGAGTTACAAGTCTTTCCTTATGGCAGATAAACAAAAAGAATGCCATCCTCATCAATGATTAAATTTTATTTCTCTTTTTGTCCCCAGGAATAGCAACAACTATAACTACAGGATTAACTCTGGGTAAGAATTTTTGAGGAAAGATCCCAGATCTGTAGTTTTCTAATAATTTAAATTAATTGAGTGATCTTCCTACTCTTCTCCTTTTTAATATCTCGCAGAGCTGAGGTATGGAAGAAAGTATGTAAAGAAGTGAACGTGTGTCACAGATTTTGACTTGGCAAAGAACCTTCCAGTGTTTGGTTACTAAAAAAAAGAGTGACTTCATATAGTATTTTTTAACTTAGAAAAGTATTTTAGATACAGGAATGATTTTTAATGTGGAAATTTACTTTTCACATTACTTTTTCAGTTATTTGACTTTGTTTAGTGGAAAAAGCACCAAACTGTAAGCCAGCCTCTTGGAATTTAGCCTTATACCACTACACTGGTTGTAAGGTGTCAGAGTTAGTATCTGGAAAGCTTTTAGTTCTCTACAAAATTAGGGTATTGGATGAAAAAGTTTTGGGCTTCCCTCTAGTTCAAAAATATAATAGTTTCTGTAGATGTATGCTGAAGGGAGTGTGAAAAACCAGGATTCCAGCCTGCTTTGAGTCTGGATGGCAATAAATAATGTGAAGGGAAATGAAAGAATGAAAGGACATTGAGGAGTTCTTAAATTGAGTTTAAGTTAGGGATTGGCAGACTTTCTTGGATGCTACTTAACCTGTCATCGAAAGAAAACACATCTGTTTACTACCAAAGTTCTGGACAGAATTGTCTGCAAAGGCAAGCAACTTGAGTCGTCTTGTTTTGTGAGGTTGTAGAACCCATATGTGATTTCAAAGCACTGTATTCTGCAGGGACTTCAGTTGTATCAGGGCAATCCAGAAGCAAAGTTTCTGGCTTTTCTGTTGATGATTTGAGGAGATGGCAAAATGCAGGTCATTCATTCGTTTCTTATGGTTTGTAGTTACTACTTCCTAACTCTGTGGCCTTGTGTATACATAATGCTTTGAACATTCAATATTAGCCAGTGGTGCTGGTGGTGAGGATGGTACTGATGATGATATCAGGAACTGTGAAGTGCAGGAGCAAGATGTTCAGTCTGTTGTGAGGTGATGGGGACAGGAATGTTCTTATGTAATCTGATAAATTTGCTAATGAATGTGGGAAAGGCACCACAGAAGGCAGAGGAAGAAGAAAGTAGGATTTGGGGGGAGGGAGCAGGAAACATTGTTCCAGACAGGGGAGTGGAAAGTACAAAGGCCCAATTGTAAAGGATTCACAGGTTTTGTGACTAATGGAATGCAGAGGAAGGGAGGGATGCCAAGGATGACTGTTTCTGGCTTGAGCAACTGGTTAGATCATAATGAGGGATTTAGCAAAAATTTTTTGTGGGGAGATAGGTAGGAGTCCAAAGGATAGAACTGGGCAGTGGAGAGTCAGGTGGATGTAGAGTTAGACTCATGCACCTGTAGATGAAATGATGCAAGTGGGTGAGTTCATTGGGGAAGTGAGGAAGCGAGAATGGAGTATGAGGACGTGAACAGAGGAGAGCTACGAAAGAGGACTGAAAAGGACTAGAGAGTGAGCGGAAGCTGACAGAGACTCTGGAGTAGAATGGTGGTTTAGTCTGGGAGAAGAGAAGCTATTTTTCTGCTGAGATTAAAGGGAAGGAAGGAAGATAAGCGCAGTTTTAGATAAATCTAGGGGTAGAATTGGAATTGATTATGATATGACATTGATGGGGTTTTCTTTTGCTTTTCTTAATCCAAAGAGCCATCTTTTCTGTATTCAGCATGATTTAGTCCCAACTTTAATATATTTTTTCTTATACATATCCTTTTATTCTATTGACAGAAAGTAGGATCACAAACTTTTAGGAATCCTTACTGAAACCAGAATGTATATGCTTCAGGTAAAATGGGATTTTTTATTTATTTAAACAGGAACACCAGCCACTACATCTGCAGCTACCACAGGCTTCAGTTTAGGATTCAATAAACCTGCAGCATCTGCCACACCATTTGCTCTGCCTATTACTTCTACCTCAGCTAGTGGTCTCGCTCTTTCATCTGCTCTGACGTCAACTCCAGCAGGTGAGGCAGAATGGAAAAAAAGTTGCATTTAATGGCTAAATTTAAATTTTATTTAATTAGAGAACATAGATGTCCACCTTTATTAAATATAACTTGTTTGGAAAACTTTCATTTTAATCATTCAGCAATCATGACCTACTAAATCATTGATTTGTGCCAGGAATGGTGGTACGCCTGTAGTCCCATCTACTTGGGAGGCTCAGGAGGGAGGATTGCTCGAGCCCAGGAGTTGGAACCATAGCTAGACCCCATCTCTTAAAACAAAAATAATGGATCTGTGAAGAAGAAAAGTCAGCATTGGGCATTAAAGCAGCAGAGGCCATCTTTGGAGATGGTCTCTATTTACAGAACAAAGCAGGGAGAGGATTAGAGAAGTAGAATGTCAAGCTATTAATATCTACTTTGTTTTTAAGCAGTCTTTTTGTGTCAGGGAAGGGTAGACTTCCTATAAACCTTGTGTAACTAAAGATTCATTTAATTTTGAAGGTAAAATTGGCAGCCTGGGTTGAAAACTGTTGCTTTCTGGAATCAGTTATCTGGTGCCATTCTAATATTACCCAAAGCCCTTTTTTATGTTACTGGTCTTTGGAGCTACTCTTTTCTTTATTCTTAAGTATATATTGTGTAATTTTACCTTTAACAAGTAGTTTTTCCAAAGAGTTGATCATTTTCTTAAAAAAATTATTTGTATTTTTCTGTGGTGTTCTGTTACCTTTTAGAGGCTTACTGTCTCATTTTTTACAGCATCCACAGGATTTACTTTAAATAATTTGGGTGGAACAACAGCCACAACTACAACTGCATCTACAGGCCTTTCTTTGGGGGGAGCCTTAGCTGGTTTGGGAGGTTCGCTTTTCCAGAGTGCAAACACAGCAACAACAGGTAATTGATGGTATTTATTCTTCAAAATGGGAGATACTTACATCTAAGTTTACATTATCTTTATTTTGGCCTTTTGAGCAGATCACTCTTTCTCTTTAATCTGCATGTTTTCCTTTAAGTATGAAAACCAAGTTATGAAATAATGTTTTTCATACATAATTGGACATCTTAGCCGTATTTCAGAAATACTTTTTCCTCTTTCTCAGTGTTCACTAACTGGATAAGAAAACAAAGAAGAGCCTGTTTATGGGGACACCAAACTGTTGTAAAGAAACTTTTCTTTAAAAGTTTAAATGGCAGTTAAATAGTCTTGGGTCATTTACAGCCAAACTTCATTGTAAGGCAAATTGCCCTTTTAAGCCCCAGTTCTAGGAATGGCTTTCCATGGTATATGTTGGGAAAGGGTATTAGCATGCTTTGAAGGTGAGATTTTAAAACACAGACATTATATTTTATTATAATAGGCAAAATACTAACATATCAATTCACTTGGCAGGGATTACCGAATTAACATTTTGTATATCAGGTTGATTTCCCATTTCATGCTTAGTTTTTAATTTGTGTCATGTTATGGATTCTACAGATCTTTAGAATATTGGCTGTAGCTAATGCCCATATAGGAAATTCATATTTGTGAGGGCTTTGTGAGAGTGAGAAAAAGCTTTCCTTTTATTTGAAGAAATTGTATAAGTACCTCACATAGCAATGTAACATTAAGAATTTCTGTTTAACAATTTGCAGATTAGGGTAAGTTGATACATGTTGAAATAACAGAATTTCCAATAGTATTTACGGCTAATTTATAATGGCTATTTATGGCCAGGACTGGTGGCTCATGTTTGTAATCTCAGCATTTTGGGAGGACGAGATGGGAGGATTGCTTGAGGCCAAGAGTTTGAGACCAGCCTAGGCAACATAGCAAGACTGTCTCTACAAAATATAAAAAAAATTAGCCGGACATGGTGGCATGCGCCTGTAGTCTTAGCTACTCAGGAGGCTGAGGTGGGAGGATCACTTGAGCCCAGGAGTTCCAGCCTGCAGTGAGTTATGATGCCACTGCACTCCAACCTGGACAGCAGATCAAGACACTGTCTCAAATAAACAAACAAATAAATGGCTATATACTTTCAAAAGTTTTGCTGAGCCCCAGTATGTATCTGATACTTACTTGGTTGTGTGGGAAAGATGAAGGAATATGATTTGATATTTTCTATTAAGGAGACTGTAGTTCTTTTCAGTCCTCTATTCAGATACTAAATTTAATGGAGAAAATGCAGGGGCGATTTCTCCAGTGGAAGTGGAGAAAAGGGGCTAGTTAGAATAGCCTGTAGAAGTTTGTTGTGTTCAAATTTATGTTGATCTTTCAGATACTTATTTTTATCATTACTTTCTAATTTTGTAGATATTCGAAATGCCTTCTAACAACCTAGTCACTAGATGACTGTCACATACATTTCAAGGCAGGATAAATATTCAAACATTTCTCATAAAGATTAAATAGAGAGGTAAAGGGTTGTTTTATGTCTACTGGTTTTTAGGTGTGCTCTGATAATTCTTAGACTCTTAACATAATACCTAAGGCTTATTTTATGGTTATGTCAACTTAAAGGTGCCATTTTTTAAAAATTATTATAATAGTAATCATTTATTTAGCTGTGTTTTTCCTACACATTGCCAGAATTTAAATTCAATTTTCAGGTGTCCCATGCTATTAACTGCTGTTTCCTCTATTTTTAAAATAGAAAGTATCTTGTCTAAAAAGAACAAAAGTTGTGTCAGCTTAGAAATGCACAATCTTATAGAAATACACATTTATCAACACAAGATCTTTGAAATTTGCTACTTGACTCAGAAGTATACATTAATGGCTTATGATTAATTATTGTCCTTTCAATTCCTCTTATCAATGAGGTAAGATTTAAATAAATGAAGTCTACTTTTTAAAAATGTTTTGTGAAAAGAATGTGGTGTGAACTTAATATGTGTTAAATCTTATAAATTCACACTTAGATTATTTTAAAAGTGTGCAATTCTAAAGTGTGATTGGAAGACAAGATGGATTTACCTGAAAATATACCAACTGAAACTGCTTTTGTAGAGAGGGTTTAAAAATAACAAATAAAGATTTAGTGTTCACATATATTGAATTAACAGGTATATTCTAACTCTTTTAATAGTGAAAAATCACATTATCCGAACTACATATACCATTGAATTCAAGCAAGATTGTCCGTCTTTGTCCAAAATATGCTCTCTAGACTTGTTCCTTTTTATTTGCCTAAATCAAGTATGAAGAAAATCTGGGATCCAACTTGAAAGCATTTGGGTGTTTTTATCAGTAAGGGGAAATTGTTGTAAAGTCTTATAAAGAAATTTGTAAACGATGTTTGGTTTATTCGTAGGACTTGGACAGAATGCTTTAGGCTTGACTTTGGGAACGACAGCAGCTACTTCAGCTACAGGCAATGAAGGCCTTGGTGGTATAGATTTTAGTAGCTCATCAGATAAAAAGAGTAAGTAATGTTATTGTAGTTCTGTGTTCTAACAGTACTGTTGGGGGAACTTCTAGGTTATTCAAAATTCCTATATCTGGAAGATTATTAGTTATATATTTAGTAGTATAGTTTTTACTTTTAAGTTTGTTTGCATTATTAATGTTTCACAAATTTTATGTGAATTGTGCATTTAAAATTTTATTTCTGTAGATAACTTAGAGTTGTATGTGCATGTCTTACGTAGTTTTCTTAATGTGTATATTAATGCTTATTTTTCATTTGTGATCGTTATACACATATTGTTTTGTAGCTCATTCTTTCTCATGTGACATCAGAAGCATTTGTCAGTGTCAGTGATTCTTCTAAAATATTTTAATGCTGCTTCGTATCAATTTTATGGATGGATATATCATAATTTAGTCAACTGTTATCCTATTGTTGGATGTTTTTTTCCAGTTTTTTCACTCTGGGAAGTATCACTGTATTGGGCATCTTTATATAAACGAGCAACATAATAGAGTAGTTTAAGAGTATTACTCTGGACTTGAATTGTCTGGGTTCCAATCCTGGCTCAGCTCCTCATTTAAGGACCTTATTCGAGTTATTTATCCTCTCTCTGCTTAATTTTCCTTATCTGTAAAGTGGCATGGGGATTACTATTTGTAAAACCTTCTCAGAGCCAGACGTATAGTAAATGCTGTTTAGGTTTCTGCTTTTATTATAAACTTTTTTTCATAGTTTTTGGTTTTCTTTAGGGAAAATAGCTAGAAATTGGATCAGTGGCTTAGATAGAGGGACATTTTGGAGATTCTTGCTATACATGTTGTGAAATTGCTTTCCAGAAAGTTTTACCAATTTACCCCCTAACTAGTATGAAAATACTCGTCTTGCTTTGCCCTTGCCACATTGAATATTTAAATATCTGCCAACTCAAATTCATTTTGAAAAGCTTTTGGTTTTGGTTCTGTATGTGTGACTTTTATTTTTTGTTTGTAACATCTGCTTCTGATGAAAGCATGAGTATATACTAATAGAGTATATACTGTTCATATATACTAGGGTATATTATATGTTCATACATATTGCATTGAACTTCTCTGAACAGTGAAATAAATGGATAAAGGTATGAAATAGTCAATGTCCATGTATCTGTAAGTTTTAAAAAAACTGGATTCAGTTTTAATTTTAAGGAGGTATCAGGGTGAACTATTTTAAAAGTTGGTAAAGCTCTTTTTTTAAACTTTTATAAAATTTGGGTTTATTTCTCCTTAAAAATTTACTAATTTCTCAACAGTCCTCTAATTTTTTCTTAGTTTTTTTTGTAGTAACTCCATAATTAGAAAAGTTGCCTTAGATGTTTTAGCAAATTATTTTTTCGCTCGGTTGTAAGTATGAGACTACCTTTCTCTCCACCATGATTGCTTTTAGGCTTCATGTGAAAGAGCAGGCTGAGGCAGAGCAGTAAGAGACATGTAAGGAGTTAATCTCCTTTCCTCTGCCCCTGCCCACATCATCTTGCTCTCCTAGTTTGCCAAAGCTAGAGCTGAGCAAGGAGACTACACGGAATAAATGCACATGTTGTACTTGCATGTACTGCAGTGTACTGCATCCCAGTTCCCTTGTGTCTGTTGAATGCATCAAGGAATTCTTTCTTTTGTTTAATCTAAAGGATTTCTTTTTTCTAGTAGCTGTATCAGTTAGCTTGGGAGCTGCAGTATCAGTGGGATTTAACCAGTTAGCGGTAGGAAATAGCATTTAGTGAAGAGGGGACAGCGTGAAGTGAGGCCTGGCAATGAGAAGGACCTTATGGAATATAGCATGTAGAAAGGCAAGAATAGACAGGGACAGCTGTTAGGAAGCTTTTGCAGTGAGTAGTCCATGCATGTACATTACTGAGTCAAAGCCAGGTAGATAAGCAGAGGCCCATGATCATCAGGGGTCTGTGGTAGAAACAGGCCCAAGTTTTTTATGTCCATGTTTGTGTGTACATAAATATTTATAAAATATAATAAAAATGAATATCAAAGAATAGTATATTAGTCAGTTAAAAAGTTGGTGAATTATTTGGAAAACAACATAAAATTAAATCCCTATTTTTACTTCCACGTCTCATCAAATCTAAGACTCCATATATGGAGACGGGGGCCAATTTCAGAGATACTAAAATATGAGAGAAAAAAATCTTAAAATCAATGAAATACAAAATACAAAATATGGAAAAATAAATTAGAGTTGGATGAAAGAGGCAAAAAAGTAAAACCTCATGTGCAAAGGTAAAATGTAAATAATAAAAGTAAAAGATTTGACTTTTAGATGCTGATATTTTTCAATTTTAACATCTCTGAAATCAGTGTATCTCAATTATAAGTCTAGCTTTAGAAATAGACACATGAAGTATACAGATGAGACACAGAATTAATATACTTATTGTTGAAATAGCTCTTAGAAATAAATAAAAAATGTACCTCAAGAAAAATGTACAAATCACATGAGTAGGTAGTTCACAAAAGGAGAAATACACTTGTCTAACATTTGAAGAAAATGTTTTTCTTCACTAGTACTGTAAGTAATATGAATTAAGATTATGATGAAATGGCTTTTTTAAAAAAAATATGATGTCTATTGTTGTAAGGGTATAAAAAAGGTGTTGTTATTCATGGCAGATGGGAAAGGTAAATTGGGCAATTGTTTTACGGGATTGTCAGACTGGAGAAGTTTAGGTAATCTGACATATAGTATGGTATTCTGTACTGATAGAGCCTTAAAAAGTGTCAAGTAAAGCTGTGAGGAGTTAAACTGGTAGGCAACAATATAAACTATCAGTACAGGATTTTTCATGGGCGGTAATTGAGAAAGGAGTATTCTTGCCCTTGAAAGTAGATGCAAATTAGCTATTTAACATGTCTGCTTATGTGTGTGGATGTCTCCATAATATGCTATGTTCTAGGTTCATGACAAGTCGCAATATCACATGATGTTTAAAAGGCAAACTAAGAAATGCTTGACACTTTATACCTTAATTTGTATTAATTTAAAACTTGTATTTGGAATACATTGTTAAATTACCTATTTTTACATGAAGCTTCTTGAATTTTCTAGGTGATAAAACAGGAACAAGACCAGAGTAAGTTTACAATTTAACTTTAAGATATTTTAATTAAAGAATTTTACTTGTTAAATGGTAGGCAAATGGTATGATCGGAAGTAAATGGAACTATGTACATATTTAGAAGAAAAATTACGTTTTTAACCAGTGTTTGTCAAAAATAAAATAATCATACTTTGGAAAGATTATGAAAGGTCAAATGTATACTTTTTAGTCATTAAGAAAATACCATTTTTTTCTAGAAAAGTAGTTGACATTTCTCCAAATAATGCAAATATACTTATTTTAACTTCTTAAATACTGAACATCTCATGGAATTTTAAAGTATCTTTTTAAAATACATAAATTACTGTGCCAGTACCCTTTTATTTCCTGATGTCTTCAGTGAAGAGGGAAAGTAGCCTCCATATACATCATGTATGTGTTTGAAGATAATCATTGTTTTCAATTACTAATTGTCATGATCTTTTTTTTTTTTTTTTTTTGAGGCAGGGTCTCGCTCTGGCACCCAGGTTGGAGTGCAGTGACATCATCATAGCTCACTATAACCTCAAACTCCTGGGCTCAAGCAATCTTTCTGCCTCAGCCTCCTGAGTAGCTAGAGCTACTTGCACACGCCACCACACCCTGCTAATTTTGTCTATTTTTTTTGTAGGGATGAGGTGTCACTATGTTGCCCAGGCTAGTCTCGAACTCCTAGCCTCAAGCATTCCTCCCATCTCAGTCCCCCAAAGTGCTGGGATAATAGGCATGAGCCACTTTGCCCAGCAGGATCATTGTTTTTATGACCAATTATATTTTCTCATTTAATTTTTATTATATTAAAGCATTTGTAAATAAGTGGTCAGGTTCACTCCTCACAAACATCTTGTGTATATTTTAGCCTATTATGAAAATGAAGATGATGAGAGAGTGAAATCTGCCTACAGTTACGAAATCTAATTCATGATTTCATTATAGCATGTCAAATTTCCCTGGTTCCTGTCCTGATGAAATATTTGTGATTCCTTTAAGCTCTCCCTAGGTCTTATTTTGTCATTACAGAACTAATTGAAGTTATAAAAACAATTTTTTTATAGGCTTTTTAGTTTTATAGGCTTTCTTTAAGGATTGCTTTAATATTTTTGAACTGAATAAAATGTCAGTCATAGAATCTTTGAGACAGAGGGAACTTAGTTCACCATCTCACCCAGTTTGTAATATTTTCTGATTTTTTTCTTAGACATTCAGTCAGATGCTTTTAAGTGTACTTACAATAGATGCCAGTCTTCTTAGATAAGAAATCCCTATGTAAAATGAATCATTAAAATTATTTTATAGGTCAGGAAATTTCTTGTTTTTTATGAAGAACTTTGAAATCATCCAAAGAAGCTATAAGTGAGGAGCATTTGCTATATTTTTTCATATCTTAGTACATACTCTAGTAGAACTCAGCTGTCAACTTTTTAAAAGTTGGTTTTAATACATTTGTGGCATTTTTCTTAGGGATAGTAAAGCACTGAAGGATGAAAATCTACCTCCTGTCATCTGCCAGGATGTTGAAAATCTCCAGTAAGTGTCAAATATAATTTGATAAATAATACATGAAGAATTCTAGAATACATTTTAAG
This sequence comes from Lepilemur ruficaudatus, assembly GCA_963574885.1. Lineage (NCBI taxonomy): Eukaryota > Metazoa > Chordata > Mammalia > Primates > Lepilemuridae > Lepilemur > Lepilemur ruficaudatus. The sequence continues at coordinate 27,108 of CAUYRT010074770.1, forward strand.
AAGAACATCTCTTCCTCCAATTTTAATGCTTTCTAAAAACGGAGAGAAAATAAAACAATAGGAATTAAAATTGTAACTGCCATTCTGTAAAAAAGTGTGTGAATTGTGTTGACTTTTTAGTTTTTGTTCCTTAAAACACTTGGACTCTGACCAACCTATCTTAAAGGTACTGTTTTTTTTGCAGGAAACCAAAGGTGTATTTTCTTTAAACTCAGTGCTTTTTTTTTTAAAGGAAATTTGTGAAGGAACAAAAACAAGTCCAAGAAGAAATTAGTAGAATGTCTTCAAAAGCAATGCTTAAAGTACAAGAAGATATTAAAGCTCTGAAGCAGCTTCTGTCATTGGCTGCCAGTGGATTACAGAGAAACACTCTCAATATTGACAAATTGAAAATAGAAACTGCTCAGGTATACTAACTTACAGCCATGTTACCATGGGGGAGAGAGTTGTTTGTTTATTTTTTTTGTTTTGTTTTTTTCCAAAATGGAAATAGGGTTTTTTTGGTTTTTTTTGAGACAGAGTCTCTGTTGCTCAGGCTAGAGTGCCATGGTGTCAGCCTAGCTCACAGCAACCTCAAACTCCTGGGCTCAAGCAATCCTACTGCTTCAGCCTCCCGAGTAGCTGGGACTACAGGCATGCACCACCATGCCCAGCTAATTTTTTCTATATATCTTTTTAATTGTCCAGCTAATTTCTTTCTATTTTTAGTAGAGATGGAGTCTCACTCTTGCTCAGGCTGGTCTCGAACTCCTGAGTTCAAAGGGTCCTCCTGCCTCTGCTTCCCAGAGTGCTAGGATTACAGACATGAGCCACCACGCTCTGCCGGAAATAGGGTTTTTTTTTTTAAATTAAAAAGTGTGATACAGACATAGTGTAAGAAAACCAGATAGCTCATATAATTTTACATTGCTATAGTAATAATAGTTACTAGTTTTTATTGTATATAAGACAGTATACTAAGTATGTTAAAAATCTATAAAACCAGTTTAGTTTTTCTGAAAGTCCTATAAGGTGAATATGAGCATTGTTATCCTCATTATATAAACAAAAAAAGAGGCAGAGAGCTTTTTAATAATTCGAAGAGCCTGGATTCAGACCCTGGATTCAATCCAATTTTAGCTCTTATGCTCCTTACTTTGTTTCTTAAGAGTGCTTTCTGGCTAAATTGATATATTATGCAAGAGGAAAGCTAGTTAGAAAATAATGTGTTTTTTTAATCTTTCAATTATTTAATAAAAATTATACTATGCTATGTAGATAACTAGATTTGACCGATGACTTGCTAGTCTTAGATCTTAGTTAATAAAAACAGTAATGAGGCTAATATTGTCTGTTACTAATGTCTTCTTGATTTTTCTCCATATGGTATGTTATATAATATATATTAAATACAATATGTAGTTCTTTTCTATATCAGTGAGGAATGATGATAGTTTGTATATCATAATTGTAAAATATACTTGATATCATCATAGCAGTCTAGATACTCTTCTCTAAAGTTTTTCTTGGTCTGTTAGTGAACTGCAGGAGAGGCAGGGCCTAGAGGAGATTAGCTACTTCTCTCTGCAAAGCCAGGTCCCTTAGGTAGGGGTCACCACAGAGGATAAGAAAATTGATAGGAAAGAGGGAGAATAAAAGAATACACAGAGACTGAGGTATAGTTTATAGTTTTATATAAGAAGATCAGAAAAAGCAGGAGTACTCAGGAGTCTGGACCACATTTCCATAAATGGTCCAGCATTATGGTTAGATTCACATAGGTTTTTATAATCACAGATATCAATTACCAGTTGCCAGGGTAACATTTACATATCAGATAGTGCAGTTGCTATGGGAACAGGATCACATAGTAACAGGTAATGGGTTAGGGTCAAAAGTCCTTTCAAAGGTCTTCTAACAAATTCTATCTAGGTGAACAGGTACAAAGTCTTTCAAGGACTAAGTTCTAAGAGATAGTTATCAATTAACAGAGGAATAACAAAGAGGTATAGCGGCTCTATATTTCTTTGATCTAGTTATTGTGGATTTAAGGCAGACAGGAGAGAGCAGGAAGCCCATCTCTACAAAACAAGTTGTTTATAACCACAGGGGCATATCTCTGGGCAAAGGGTACTCATTGTCTCCGGCTCCCATCCTGTGAGCCAAATATTTACCTGTCTTGTCTTTCAAGAAACAGGAAGGCTCACAAATTCTGAGATAACCGGGAAGCCTTCCTGGAATACATCTCTACCTGAGCTTTGAGAGCCCTCCCAAAGCAGAGGCAGCCCTTGATAGGCGAACTAACGAGTTCACATATTCCTTCAGGGCAAAACCCTGCAAACTCCTGTTTCTGTCTTTAATATAGCAATATTGGGTGATGCAATAAAGTAATGATCTTATGAGCCACATCTCATTAATTCCTCAATCATATTTCTCAACAGTGAACTTCATGTGGTATGCCTTTTTACTGTGGGCTTATTAGAATGCTTTGCTTTTCACAAATGAAGGGATACTATTTTAAGTTAAAAAAGGTGCTTATGTGTCTTTAAATCAACTATTGAAGAATACTTCTTGATCTTTTTACTAACAGCATATTACTAAAGTAGCTAAGCTATGATGTTTAAAGAGAATTTGAAGACTTTGTTCTCAGATTTCCTGGTCTCTTACAAATTCTTTGGTTAAATATAAATATAGTAGTACAGGTTGAGCATCCCTGATCCAAAGATTCAAAATCCAAAATTGTCCAAAATCTGACTTTGAATCCTAACATAATGCCACAAGTGGAAAACTCCATACCTGACCCCTGTGATGGATCGCAGTCAAAACACAGTCAAAACTTTGTTTCATGCACAAAATTATTAAAAATACTATATAAAATTACCTTCAAATTGTATGTATAAGGTACATCTGGAACATAAATGAATTTCATGTTTAGACTTGGGTCCCATCCCCAAGATATCTCATTACGTATATGTAGATATTCCAAAATCTGAAAAAAATCTGAAATCCAAAATACTTACAGTCCCAAGCATGTGCATAGGGATACTCAACCTGTATTGCCCCGTGTTTCCTACCTACTTATTCTTCCTTTATATATCATCACATATGTACTTTCTAGGAAAAAGAAAATGTTAGCTAAGTTTTTAGACTGGAGAATGTTTAGACTCTAGTTAAACATCACATGAAAATTTCATGTATGAAATATGTGAAGTGACATAAGTTACATGGAAAAGGTCGTTAGAAAATAATGGAGGAGGCAAACTTGAGAGAAAGAGAAATGAATGCTGTAATGGAGCCATTGGAGCTCTAAAACTGGTTGATTCCATTCACAAATATTGTGGAATAGCTGATTTGTAGCAGATTTGTCAATACCCTGTTAGAGATAAGATGAGACTGCTAAAAGTACTAAAAGTCTGAGAGGGTAAATGAAATAATAAAAGATTAAGAAGAGTAAAAAGGCGGCAAAGGGAGAAGGGGTAGGAATCAAAGTTTCCTTATGGAGAAATCATCTAAGCTGAGTTTCAAAAATTGTATAGGATATATAAAAGAATTTGGATCCAAGATTACTCTTATTTCAATATATAGGAGCTGTACTCTACTGAAAGTCCTAGTGAATTACCAATTAAAAAAAAATCTGAATCCTTTTGACATAGTTATCAATCTTATTTAATCGCATAATGTTTTCTTCAAAGACTGCCTTTCTGGGAAATAAAAATTCTGGAGTGAGGAGTGATGTAGTCCAGAATCATATGGAAGCAAAGTCTTTTGGGTACCTCATTTTTTGGTAAATAGCTCAAGAGTTTAAATAAGTAGAGTGGTTAGTTCTTCTTTTGGGATGGAGTGGGTGCTGGATGGTTTATTGAAGTTATATTGCTCTCCAGTCATTCAGTGAACATTTTTAAAAGATCTGTTTTGTGCCAGGCACTTCAACAGGCATTAGGGATCAAAATATTAGAAAGACTTAAAATATTAGAAAGTTCAATCACTCAGCTAATATGTTCCAGATACAAGATATCATAGGGGCACAAAGGGCTCCAGTGGGCACTTTAGTCATCTGTCCAGAGAAGGATACCATTACTTTGAGTCTTAGAACATATGTAGGTGTTCCCCAGGCTGATAAGCTGGAAAGATAATGAACAAAGGCATGGGGGCATGAAATAGGCATGTTTGAGGATCTACAAGCAGTTTAGTATTACAGGATCCTCAGCTTGACAAGAGTCAATCTTAGAGAGGTAGGAAAGGGTCAGAGGCTTGAATGGTCCAGACTTTTCCAGGGCATTTGTACAGAGTAGGGTGGGATGGAAGGTTGAGTTGAAGAATGAAAAGGTAGGGGAAAACAGTTAAAGACTTAGCCTAGCGGTTTAATGAGGGAAAGTGGTTGCTACAGGGAATATAAAGTTAAGTTATTCTTTTTAAAATAAAGAATACTTGGAGATTGAAAAAGTAGTGAAATTATCGGAATGTGGAATGTAAGTGGGTGAAACAGAGTATGAGTCTTGAAAAACCATGGGCTAGAACAGCGGTTCCCACCTTTTTGACACCTGGGACGGGGTTCCAGGGAAGATACTTTTTCCATGGATGGGGTAGGGGAGGGGCGTCGCCGCCTTCCCTCCGCCTCAGATCATTAGGCGTTGGATTTCCTGTGGCGAGCGCGCAGCCTGGATCTCTTGCACACGCGTTTTGCAGTGGCATTCGCCCTTCCATGAGGGTCTGCTGGCTGCTGACCTGATGGGAGCGGTGGGGGGGGGCGGGGTTGGGCGGCGATGTGAGCAGTGGGGAGCGGCACCTGTGGATGCACGTTGGGGCTTTGGGCCTCGCTAGCGGGCCCAGTTTGCCTCCTGCTGTGCAGCGAGGGGCGGGCATAGAAGATAGAAATGACATTGAGGAATAGTAGAAGGTGATGGAAGAGTGGTTAAGTGTATAAACTTTAAAAAGAATTGGGCAGCCTAGATTCAATTCTCAAGTCTTCCAGTAACGTGGCATTGGGCAAGTTACATAATGTCTCTGTAACCCCATTTCTTCATCTGTAAAAAGAAAAATATTATTGAGGAGTAATCAAGGTAATATAAGTAAGGTTTTTAGCATAGTGCTTGGTACCAGTAAGCACGCTGATGTTAATTGTTGCCAATGTCAGCTTTAATGTTACTGCTTGCCTTTTAAAAAAAATAGTATTTTCTGTATTTACATATTAAAGACTTTTAAATAGTAGCATTATCTTTTCACTGTGGATTAAATTTGCTTCATGAATCCTACAGAAATCCATAGTTTTTAAAAATAGACAAGCAGTGCATTATAATTTTATCATAAAGTTTATTAAAAGTGTAATTTGAGAGCTAGGCATGGCAGTGCACAACTGTAGTCCTAGCAACACAGGATGCTGAGGCAGGAGGGTTGCTTGAGCCCAGGAGTTCAAACCTAGTCTAAGTAATAGTGAGACCCTGTTTCTTTAAAAAAGAAAAAAAAAGCATAATTTTTAATCTCTCAAAAGAGGTTTTAGCAACCTGTAGAACAGCTTCATCCATAATATTAACACAGTGACTGCCGCACTAGAAAAAATATTTTTTTCCTTGAGTACATGGTGTTTTATTATGAAAATAGGATAAAAACTTCAAAAATTAAACAATCCTTTCTAATTTAATGAAAAAAAATTCATTATTTTTTATTATTTTCTGTGTGTGAGTCATATGCAACTTGAAAAATAGCTCTCTCTCCCCAGGTGAAGAGACATGTGAGTTACATATGCTTCATGAGGTCCCAGGTTCAAAACTAGTGTGAGTTAAACACAGTTCATGTAGCAGTTAATATGTTCTTACAGCATGAATCTCCAACAATCACATTGTTTGAAGTTTCAGTTTAAAGATGATTGGTATTTTTAGTCTAACTCTTTGCTGGCTTTTTTTTTTTTTTTTTTAACATCTGGGATATTAGGAGTTAAAGAATGCTGAAATAGCTTTAAGAACCCAGAAAACACCACCTGGACTTCAACATGAAAATACAGCTCCTGCTGAGTAAGTTACTGGGTTTTTTTTTAAAGAAATGTTTCTCACTTTAAGAAAGCAGAACAGTAATAACATATAAGCTAAGAATTTTTAGTGTACTATATGGAAAGACTGGGTTAAGTAAGCACTGTATATGGATTTTAAAATTTATTTCTCATGGTAACTCTAACAGGGTTCATCCAAATTACTGTATACATTTTACTGAAAGTTAAGTGAAGGCTAAGATCTGAGCTTTCTACCACTATAAAGCAGTTAGTTACACTGTATGTAACTGGGTCTATTTCACTTTATTAAATTTTGCAGGTAGCGGAAACTTAATTTTTACCCATTAGGACCTTTAAATTAAAAATAATTTTGTGATAGTCCCATCCTTAAACAGGCATACTAAATATGGTTTAACCCATTTACTTATTTGCATAGCTCTTATTTATTTACCCAGGTAATATATCTTAAGGAAGAGAAATTAGAAAATGTGGATAAGTAAAGGAAAAAATCCACCTATAGTCATATCACTCAGCTTGTATATCCATCTTGTTTCCATACATGAGATATATATCTTTTCTCTGTTTTAATATCCTTCCATGATAATACAGATAATAATAGCTAATATTTACCAAGTGGTTACTATTTGCCAAGCAGTGTGTTTAGCACTGTCCATCCTTTATCTCATATTTTTCACGAAACCTCTATAGCTATTGTTATTCCAGTTTTAGTGATAAGGAGACCGAGGCATGCAGAGGTGAGTTATGAGTGGTGAAGGTCTGTCTGAATCCTGATCCCTCTTTTTTTATTCTTTTAACTTTTTATTGTGATATAATTTTAGACTTATAGAAAAGTTTCAAGACTAGAACAAAAAATTCCCATATACCTTACATTCAGATATCCCACATATAAACATTTTTTACCATATTTCTTCAGTTCCTTATTCTCTATATGTGTGTGTGTATAGATGTATTTTTCCCCCAGTTTGAGGTATTTATAGAAATAATGCTCATTATGCTAAAATGCTTTTAGTGTATACTTTTTAAAAATAAGGGTAGTCTTTTACTTAACCACAATAAAATTATCAAAAGCAGGAACTTAACAATGACAGTGATACTCCTGTTAGTCAGGTTAGCTTGGGATGCGCTTGTGCACTTGACTTGTACCATTTTGTCTTGTTCTTCGTGCCGCCATTATAGCTAATTATGCACAAAGCTTTCACAGTTGCCTATTTCTTAGATAAAAACATTCAGATTCCTTTGCATGCTATTCAAGATCCCTTTTTATCTACCTAGCACTATCTGTGGTTAAATTTTTGAGAATAGTAGCAGTGATTACATGTGCTTTCCAAAGTATACTATAATGTTCGCAGATTATAAATTTGATTAATATAAGAACTGTAAGTACTTGGTTGTAAAATCTGGTTGACAGTTGAACTTTTAACTTTATAAAAAACTTATTTTAGACTTATAGAATACTTACAAACAATAGTAATACAAAGAATTTCTTTATGTTACTTGCCTTGTTTCCCCTAGTGTTAACATAAAACTATAATTATTAAAAACAGGAAACTAACATTGGTGCAATATTGTTCACTGTGCAACTTACTGAAATTTAACAAATTTTTCCATTAATGTACTTTTTCTGTTCCAGGATCGTATCTGGGGTTCACATTGCATTTATTTGTAATTTCTCCTAAATCTATTCCAATCTGTAGTAGTTACTCAGTGTTTTCTTGTCTTGAATGACCTTGATACTTTTGAAAACTATTAGATTATTTTGTAGAATATTCCTTAATTTGGATTTGTCACTCATGATTGGAATAATACCTTGGTAATTTGCAACATTTAGGTTTTTGGTCTAGTGATAATATCTGTGCCACTTAAAGATACATTATATCTTCAGATGAGTTCAAAGACCCTATTAAAATGGGCATGTTTACTTATTTGGTATTTTGAATATAAAGAAAATAATATTTTAAAAAATTTTATCTGACTTTTAAAATGTTTTTTATAGCTACTTCAGAATCTTGGTTCAGCAATTTGAGGTACAGCTTCAGCAGTACAGACAGCAGATTGAAGAACTAGAAAACCACCTTGCCACTCAAGCAAATAATTCACATATAACCCCACAAGGTAACATGCTTACTATAGTAATTTTTTTGATATTTTATTGGTAAGGGAAAGATTAAACTGTGGTTATATAAAAGGTATTTTAAATAGCTATTAGTAGGCCGGGCGCAGTGGCTCACGCCTGTAATCCTAGGACTCTGGGAGGCCGAGGCGGGTGGATTGCTCAAGGTCAGGAGTTCGAAACCAGCCTGAGCAAGAGCGAGACCCCGTCTCTACTAATAATAGAAAGAAATTAATTGGCCAACTAAATACATATAGAAAAAATCAGCCGGGCATGGTGGCTCATGCCTGTAGTCCCAGCTACTCGGGAGGCTGAGGCAGAAGGATTGCTTGAGCCCAGGAGTTTGAGGTTGCTGTGAGCTAGGTTAACGCCACGGCACTCTAGCCCGGGCAACAAAGTGAGACTCTGTCTCAAAAAAAAAAAAAAAAAAAAAAAAAAAAGAAATTTCTCTTATATTGTTAGTTTGCCCAGTGTATTGTCCATTTCAAAATTGCTGAGTGTAAATATCCAACGTTTTCACCATAAGAAATGATATGCAATTGAGGTGATGCATATGTTAATTAGCTTGATTTAAATATTTCACATTGTATTTATAAGTCTTAACATCAGTTTGTACCTCATAAATACATACAATTATAAATTGTCAATTTATAATAGGAAAAATTTTAAAAAAGAAAAAAATAATGTTTTCCTCAATTAGTTTGTTCATATGATGAATATATTTATAGATTTAAAATACTAAAACCTCTTTGCATGACATGTCCTGAGTTATAAATTAAAAAAGAAACAAATCACAAAAGGAAACCTCTTTGCAGTTTTAGGATACACCCAACTAGGCCACAATATATTATCATTTTTATGCGCTGCTGAATTCAGGTTGTTATTATCTTGTTTAGGACTTTGGAGTCTATGCCCCTGGGTAAAATTGGCCTATAATTTTCCTTTCTCATACTCTCCTTGTTAGACTGTGGAATCAAGGTTATGCTGTCCTCGTGGCATGGGCTGGGAAGTACTCTGCCTTTTTCTGTTCTCTGTCAGAGTTTTTATAAGTTGGAATGATCTATTTCTTGACATAGAGTTGTTCACAGTATTTGCTTTCTTTCTGTTTATTTATTTATTTCTTTTTCAGGCCAACCACGAACAAGGATACTTTCTATCTTTCTAATATCTTCTGGATTCTATAGATTTGTTCCTTAAAAATTTTTAATAAGTTTTTGGTGACTTCTCTTATTTTATTTTTTATCAATCTTGCCAGAGGTTTGTCTTTATTAGTCTTTCCAGGAAACCAATTTTTGATTTTGTTCTATGTGTTTTTTTTAACTACCCCTTTGCTGCGATTTAATTAATTTCTCTTCTTAGCTTTATTATTACTTCCTTTGGGTTTATTCTATTGTTTCTTTTTATCTTCGTCGTCTTCTTCTTTTATTTATTTATTTTTTGAGACAGGTCTCGCTCTGCTGCCCAGGCTGGAGTGCAGTGGCACAATCATAGCTCACTGCAGTCTCGAACTCCTGGACTCAAGTGATCCTCAGCCTTGGAGTAGCTGGGGCTATAGGCGCTCACCACTATGCCTGGCTAATTTTTAAATTTTTCGTAGTGACAGCGTCTTACTTTTTTGCCCACCCAAGCTAGTCTCAAACTCCTGGGCTCAAGTGATCCTCCTGCCTTGGCCTCTCAGAGTGCTGGGATTACAGGTGTGAGCCACCATGCTCAGCCCCTATGGTTCTTTTTATAACTTCTTACGTTGGGGCTTAACTATTAATTTTTTTGGCTAAACTTTCAAGGCTCTACATTTACTTAGAAGTGCTACTTTGGCTCTATCTCACAGTTTTGTTAAACACTATTTTCATTACCATTCTGTTTTAAGTGTTTTAAAATTTCCAATATGATTTCTTCTTTGACTTACGAATTACTTAGAAGAAAGCTTTAAAATTTCCAAGTGTATATGAATTTTAAATTTATCTGTTTCTTACTGGGTTCTGATTTAAATGTGTTACAGAAAACATCATGTGTAGGATGATGATTCTTTGAAATTGAGACTTGTTTTATAACCTAACTTAAAAAATTAAAATAGTTTTTAAAAATGTGTGCTTGAGAAGTTTAGTCTCTAGTTATTGCTTGCAGAGTTTTATGAACTTCGGTTTAAACATTGGTTGTTGTATTAATATATTGTTCAGATCCTCTATAACTAGTTTTCTGTCTGCTTGAACTGCTAGTTACCGAGAGGTGAACTACTTCCATGAGAGTGGGTTTTCCTCTTTTCCCCTGCAGTCTTATTACTTGTTGATTTCTAATTTTTGAGGCATTTTATGAGGTACATGCAGATTTAGAATAGTTATGTCTTTCAGAAAAAGCAAACTTTTTTTTTTTTGAGACAGAGTCTCACTGTGTTGCCCGGGCTAGAGTGCCGTGGCATCAGCCTAGCTCACAGCAACCTCAAACTCCTGGGCTCAAGTGATCCTTCTGCCTCAGCCTCCCGAGTAGCTGGGACTACAGGCACACACCACCACGTCTGGCTAATTTATATATATATATATATATATATTTTTTTTTTTTTTAGTTGGCCAATTAATTTCTATTTTTAGTAGAGACAGGGTCTTGCTCTTGCTCAGGCTGGTTTTGAACTCCTGACCTTGAGCGATCCTCCCGCCTCGGCCTTCCAGAGTGCTAGGATTACAGGAGTGAGCCACTGCGCCCGGCCAACTTTTAATCTTTATGTACTGAACTTTCCTATCCTTTTAAGATGCCTTGCATCTTAAAGTCTATTTTTTTGATTTAGTGTAGCTGTTCCAGCTTTCTTTTCTTTTGTTTTTTTTGAGACAGGGTCTTGCTCTGTCACCCAGGCTAGAGTGCAGTGGCGTCAGCCTAGCTCACAGCAACCTCAAACTCCTGGGCCCAAGTGAACCTCCTGCCTCAGCCTCCCGAGGAGCTGGGACTACAGGCGCGTGCCAGGATGTCTGGCTAATTTTTCTATTTTTGGTAGAGATGGGGTCTTGCTCTTGTTCAGGCTGGTCTCGAACTCCTGAGCTCAAGTGATCCTCCCACGTCGGCCTCCCAGAGTGCTAGGATCACAGGCGTGAGCCACCTGCTCCTGCCCCCAGCTTGCTTTTGATTAGGGTTTGTATGGTCTTTTAGTAACCTATCTCCTTATGTTTTAAATGTGCCCTTGTACACAGCGAAGACTTGGATTTAAAAAGAATCCAACCTAACAATATGCCTTTTAAATGGCACATTTAGACTTTTTAAGTTTTTTGTGATTATTGATATATCTTATTTTTATTATCTTTCTTATCCTATTTTCCTCCTATTCTTATACTTTCTTGTTCCTGCTCCCTTTGGATTTATTTATTTATTTATTTATTTTTTTGAGACAGAGTCTCACTCTGTCGTCCGGGCTGTAGAGTGCCGTGGCATCAGCCTAGCTCACAGCAACCTCAAACTCCTGGGCTCAAGCAATCCTCCTGCCTCAGCCTCCCGAGTAGCTGGGACTAGAGGCATGCCCGGTTAATTTTTTTCTATATATTTTTAGTTGTACAGCTAATTTCTTTCTATTTTTAGTAGAGATGGGGTCTTGCTGTTGCTCAGGCTGATTTTGAACTCCTGACCTTGAGCGATCCTCCCGCCTCGGCCTCCCAGAGTGCTAGGATTACAGGCGTCAGCCACCACGCCTGGCCAAACCAAAAAATAGACAAGATATCTCCTTCTCTCATGAAACCAGATATTTCTCTCTATTGCTAATTTCAATTTTAGATTTGCTCTAGCCTCCTCTCTCTATAGATAAAATTTATTGAGATATCTACTCACAGAATTGCCCCTATTTTTTGACAACACTCAGTCTAGAGTGAACCTCAACTTCCTTAGAACTTCCTCAGAATAACCCAACAAAAACCCAAATTCTATAATAGGTTTCTTTTAATATCCTCTTACTGAGATGCCTCATAGTTAGTTCCTGTGGTATGCATTCTCCCTTCCTGCAATGAGTAACAAACCCAACTTGTTCCACCACAGCTAGTGAGCTTTTGCTGATGGGCATTAACACTTCCAAAAACTAATTCTATCAATGACTGAAGTCAGATAGTTGTGTAAAATCATATAATTTTACAAGTCTTAATTAACTTTGTTCTTTAAAAATTATTTCTTTTATCCATACATACAGTTTAAAAAATCAGCAAGAATAAAGGGGCTTGTAATGAAGCTCAGTGTGTCCTTGCAGGCTCTTACCATCCCTGATCCCAAGAGGAAGCATGATATGGGGGTCAGTAAACTCATTTTGATCTGAAGCTTCACTGCTGTACACAATTTTCAAGAACTTCTTCCCGATTCTTTCTTCATTGCATTCTCTTAGACCTTTGTCAATGCACTATCCTCTTGACGTTCTCTTCTGTGGACACACATTTGATGTCATCATGGTTTTTATTATTAATATTATTTTAAGTCATTTTCTTATCCCTGAAATATCATGTGTGTATGTGTGTGTCTTGCTCTTTCACTTTTGTTTTTATAGAAGTGACCTTGATTGCCTGTTCCCATTAAGGAGAATGAGGATTTTTTCTAGGAAAGTTGACCCATGTTATGGGGCTGGGACTTGATAGCACAGGGAGGGAGATACCCTTCAAACTTTTGATACTTAAAGACCAGAATTCTAAAGGTTTTGTTCCAATTTACCAGTTTTTAATTCTGTCCTAATTGGAAGTAGTCATATATGAAGATTTTTATGGATGAAAGATTTTATGTATGAAATTTATTTTTAGATTAATGACAATATAGCTTTAACCTGTAAAAATAGCATAGCTTTAACCCTGATTGTCCTATAATCTTTTTGTTTGCTTACAGGAAAAAAAGCAAACTTTCTTGGAAACTCCAAAAAGGCTCAATGAAAGATTTTAGTTAAGTTGCTATTTAGTGACCAATCCAGTTTGCATATCATGTTTCTCCTTGACTCCTTGGGCACAACTGCTCACAAACAATCTATTATTGTGCTCATCTATAGTTCCACCACAAGGAAGCTCACCATGGGGCTTAAATCTGACTTGCAAGGTTCTAAGTACTTTACATATTTTAACTCATTTAATTCTCACATCAACTTTTGTGAGTCAACTTACATATCTCCATAAGGCTTTTAAAAGACTGGCACTTAAAATTTTCCCTTTGCTTTAAGAAACGAGAGATTTTTATGATACTTAAAAAAAAAACTACCCTGGTTAGAATTGAGTATAGATATTAATGCCCTATCTCATTTAGTTGAACCCAGAGTTGCACATATACCTAACTGTTTTCCAATATGAATTTGAACTCCCCCTCACTCTGTTTGCATGGATATTAAAATCTATCCTAATATTTTAAAAATAAGTTAGTTATTTTTGTCAGTATTTTTGTGGGGGGACATTAAAATTATTTGAATTTCTGTTTACTCTCTATTGTCATAAGTTATTCCATCTATTTTATTATATCTGTGGCTTTGCTTTGGAAAGCTAATGTCCTGTAAGCTTTTGCCTCCTAATTTGCAAAGTAAAGAAGTAAAGGGAAAAATAAACAATATGGAAAATTTATGGCAGCAGCATGACTCCTAAGCTGAACAGATTCCAAGCTAAAATGTCTAGTGTCTGTCTATACTTAAAAGGAGGGAACAAGGGATTACAAATCAAATGGATGTAGTTTTCTAGGGTCTAATATACAGCCTTTTGTAGAATATTACTTTTAATTACCATGGACTATGTTATGCATTTGCAGTAATTGAAATTAAATACTTGGTAATTAGAAGTTAGATTTTATTGCTTATGTAATAAGGAAGGGTAAGACAGAATACTTAAAAAAAAGAGTAAAAATTCAATATTCATATCTCAAGCTTAGTGCTAATAGGCATTGATTTAGCAGCAAAGACTTTAATTTAATGAAAGCTTATGCTGATGGAATGAAAACAAATATATTTTAATGACAGTTATTTTTAGTTACTGGTAATGATGGCCAGCAAGAAGCCACCTTGACTTCAAAGTTTTAATATGACCCTAGTCTTGTCTCTTGACTATCTGGAGAGTCTTAGTGAATTTTTCAGGTGCTCTCATGAGGATGATGATATTGACATATTATGTTTGTAAGTGTGACTCTTGACATGCTTTTATATGCATTATCTCATTATCTTTACCATGAACTCCAGGTTTTTCAAAGCAAGAAAACATAGTAGAAATTATAAACAGGAATATTCCTAACTATCTGCCTGTAAAAGTCTTGAAGTCTAATTTGGGGACAAATTCCTTCCACTTATAGTTACTCTGTAAGGTAGAGTCAGGTGAGAAAATCAGGTAAATCCTTAAGGAAAGAGTTTCATGAAGTCTTTAGGAATTTATGCTTGCATATGACACAGACTGGAGATCTACAAGTCAGATTTGAACCATACATGTATTTTATTTTGCTAGCAAGGCATTTCGTAAGTTTTTAATTTGTATTCTGGTAGCAAAGTTGCTCCAATGCTTTCCAATTGCCATTCTCACTGGTGATCACCTCCCTACCCCTGAAGGAAGGGTCAGCTTGTTCCCTAACTCTCAAGGGCTCTAATCCTATCATATTTTATATGAATAGGGTTCCCAGAAGCATCAAAGTATAGGACTTTCTGAAGACATTGGAGTTTCCTACTGCTGGAATGGAGGTAGTGAGACCCTATCTCATTGGGTGCATGCAGGAAAGACTGGTGACTTCTAAGATGGGCCTTCAAGAATGGACTTCATTCTAAGAGTTTTGTTTAGATAGGCTGACTCATAAGAAACAACTGGAAAATTAGGGACCTGGTTTGCTTAAGACTCGAGTAAATCAAGTCTTGTATTTATACCACTTAGCCACTAATCCAATTGTTCTAGTCATTTTGACTTGATGACACGCCTGTGAGTCATCTTAATAAACCTCTTCTCTCCTCCACCTCATGTAGCTGTTAGATACTTCTCTGGCTTCCCTTTGTAAATATTTCCCCAATATACTTTCCATTCTCCATCCTTGCAGACCCCCTCAAATTCCAGAGCTCAATCATTTCATGACAATCGATCTATCTCTCTGTGAGACCCCCTGCCTAAGTGTCTCCAATGCCTCTCTATAGCCTTCATAATAAAGAGAAAGATCCTTGGCATGATATTAACAGTCCAACAGGACTTCACTTCTCCATTTCCTCTCCATCATTATCTCTTGATATACACATTTACTATCAAACTGTTTATAATTCCCTGAATACATTATTCTGTGTCCTATACCTTTTGTTATATTATTCCCTATGTCTGACATTCTTTAGTCTGAAACAACCTTTTCCCACTTGGCTGGTAATGTATTACTTTCTTCCTTTTAAGGCTTACATTGAGCATCACCTCCTTGAAGATGTTTTCCATGGTTCTCCTGTATTGGTGATCTCCAACAGAGACACAGTGGGGAAATTCCAAGATTTCCTGAGAGTATCAGAAATGTCTTGTACCCATCTTCCATACTCTCAGCCCATCTTTTTGCTTTAGCTACTGTTGCAACAACCAACTGCACACAGCTGTAACCTTATAGCACCATACCACAACTGTACCTCACCTTTCTTTTTCTTGCTCACCCCGCTTCTGATGTTGGCCTCCATTATGAATCTAAAAGGAAATGGGCATTAACACCTCGTGGGAAACCCAAGACCAATGGGAGATGGGTGCGAGTGTATAATCTCCTCTTTTGTGTCTCCCGCAAACAATCCTGAGACACATTTTACAGGGCTCTGTGGAGGGTCCCTAGTGGCATTAAACCCTACTTGTCCACAGCGGTCACTAACTCAATGACTGCTTGGATTGCTTTTCCCTCCTGTCCTGTGCACTCTTCCTATTTCTTGGGACCACTTCCCTAAAGAAACTGCTTCCACAAAACCCCTTTTCTCACACTGTTTTCTGGGGGATCCCAGGCTAAGACAAAAAAAAAAAAAAAACCACAAGAGCATAGATACATGTAAAGAAATCAATTTTCTGATTCTCCAATTCCATATATATTATTTTCTAAAATCAACCTACTTGAGAATGTATGTGAAAGGGTGATATGTCAATAAAAGACTTTCACGCATAGAGAATATTTTACATTCTATGATGGAAGTATCATAGAAATATTGTTTCATCAAAACCAAAAGGGAATGATAGAAAATTTCTGAGGTTTAAGAAGTATTTATCCATGCACCTTTAAAAATGGATGATAGTGGATGATAAAAGAATGATACAACAGATTTGTTTTAAAATGTTAATATTTATTCTGGCCACATATTACATTCTTTGCAAATATTTAAACTTATGATGAAAAAATTTTGGATGACAATTTAAAAATATGCATGAGGCCATGTATTTTTAAAAAATTTTTTTAGGGAAAATGTGAACAAAAATCTGAAAATCCTTTTCCTAGAAAAGGGATTCTCAACCATGGTTCACATTGCAATCACCTAGGGCAGTGGTCTCCAACCTTTTTGGGACCAAGGACCGGTTTCATGGAAGACAATTTTTCCAGGAATGGGGATGGGTAGGCAATAAATGGCTTTTTTATTAGTACATAGCTTAAAAGGGCTCACTCCCACCCACCTCCCGCCTTAACCCAAGAAATAAATAAAAATTAAAATTTATAGTAAAATTCATGCATGAGTTTGAAATAAAAAAAATACCTTGAGCTGAAACTGTCTTGCATAGAGTGATATTAGAAGTAGGTCTTTCTTGAATCAAGGACAGGACTTCCATCATTTCTCCTTATTTCCACTTTTTGTTCATCTGGGTTTGGGTTTGATTGGGCTGGACAACTAGTTGGCTGTTGTCTGCCTGAGGCTATTTGTCCTGATGGGGAGAAATTCCTGGTTCTCAGAGTGACCAGGCAGAACAATTTGTAATTATGTATTACTATATTCCATCAATTTTTGAGTAAAAAATGTTAAGGCAATTTATAATGAAAGATATCTATTTTATAAGATTAGTGAAAGAGGCATTGAAAAACATAGCAGGCAACATCTTACATGTTACAAATGTTGTCATTATAAGGCTATTTCTTATGTCTACCTTCCATAAAAGTTCAAAGTTTATTATTAAAGCTTAGTTTTTTGAAGACGTTTCATTGGGAAAGCAAGAGTAACTCTGAGAGACAGACTCTCTGCTGCTCTGACTTAATACCAAGACAGAGCCTAGATAATCTATTACATTAATAGAACAGTGTTTCTCCAAGTGTGATTTGTGGACATCAGTGCGTGTGTGTATGTGTGTATGTGTATCATACATGTTACATATATTATATATATTATTTAAGGTACTCATTAAAAAGGCAGATAGTAAAATAATGAATTAAATTTCAGATATTTCACCATAAAAAATGATAGGTAAGTGAGATGATGGACATGTTACTAATAATTAGCTTGATTTAATCATGGCACATTCTATATATCTATCAAAATATAACATTGTACACATAAGCATATATCACTATGATTTGTCAAAAATGATATTAATTATAAAAGTGCATATGGCTGGGATCTACTGTGTCTGAATCCCTGGGTTGGAGCCTTGGTGTCTACATTTTAACCTGTCCAGATGAACCTTGCAATAAAACTTGAGACATAGATGAGTAGATGGTTAGAAGTACCCTCAGGGATTGCTATCTTATGTGGACAATCCTTTCCTAAGAGAGATCCTGGGTGATGGGGACCCGAGTGCAAATGTTCTCGGTTATCTGAAAGGGACTCTGCATGTAGATGGTGAAACCAACATTCTTCTGCCACTGGTTTCACAGGCTCGCTAGCCACACATGCCAACTGTAGCAGCTGGGCCTGGCTGGAAGTCTTGCTTACACTACAACTGTGCCACTCTTGCAAAGTAGGATACCTTTTCTCTCCCTGCCTTTGTCCACTGGTCCAGCAACTTGATGATTACTACCATCCGTTTTGCACTTATCACTTCCAGGCACCTAAGCCATTATCCTATTTACTGTACTGCAGTCTTCACAACAACTTTAGAGATAAGTGTTTTTTTGATGCTTATTTTACAGAGGAGATAACTGAGGCTCAGTTAAACTATGGAATCATGGCCAAACAGTGAGGAAATACCAGAAAAGAGACTCCAAATCTGAGTTTTTCTGCAGCCACTCTGCTGGCTGCTGTCATGCAAACATTTGCTGCCTGGCTTTCTGGACCAAAGCACGGGAGCTTTGATTTCTAAAACCGTAGCACAGCTAATATGAAAAAGAGATGGCCTAGTTCTTTATTTACTTATCCCCTACAAGCTTTTAAACATTATTTTAATATCAAAGGGAGGATATTAAATCTCACTCATGTGAATTATGATGAACACTAATTCATAGACTAAAAGACATCTACTGTGTAAATGGGTAGATAAGATATGTATTGTCTAACTTTTGTGAAAAAAAATATTACCATTAAAAAGATAAATGGGACAGGTGCCAGTGAGATATACAGTACATTGTTAAAGCATTAACTTGAATCAAAAAAAAAAAAAAACCAAAACTCAACAGCATTATAGCTCTTCTCTTCTTAATGAATTTATTCCTGGACCTTTACATAAAACTTTCTATGACTTTTATCTCCCTACTCCCTTATTTAAAGTGAACTCATAAGAAAAAAATACTTAAGCACTCAAAGTCTTAAAAATAGTTAAGTATCTCAAACCTGAATTCAGAATTTTAAATTTGCTCAGTTGATTTTTTTTTCTTTTTTTTTCAGAGACAGGGTCTCTCTCTGTTGCCCAGGCTGGAGTACAGCGACAAGATCTTAGCTACTGCAACCTCCAATCCTGTGCTCAAGCAATCCTCCTGCCTCAGCCTCCTTATTGGCTGAGGACTATAGGTGTATACTACCATGCCTGGCTAATTTTATTTTTTGTAGAGACAGGTATGTTGCCCAGGCTGGCCTTCAACTCCTGGCCTCAAGTGCTCCTCCCACTTTGGCCTCCCAAAGTGCTGGGATTACAGGTGTGAGCCACCACTCCTAACCTCAGTTGATTCTTCTATTTGCCATCATCAGAAATCTGAATTGCATTCTTGTTGCTTCCAAATTTAGAGATTTAACAATTTGTTTGTACTTTTAATGACTTCAATAAAAAGGTACCAAGGACTTAATATACCAGATGGAAATTTTTGCAAATTAATACTTATTTGGATTCCTAAAATCTGTGTGCAAATGCAGGCAGTTTTGTCATTAGACTTGAGACAACCTGTATTCTTATTATGGTTATAGCATCAATTAACTCTGTTCTTATTAGTGTTCCCATTTTTAAAACCAGGGATTGAATCAGATGGCCTGTAATGATTTCTTATAGATCAGATATCTTTTGATTCTTTGAAAAATGTAGTGCTTATTGTGATATCCCTGTAGCAGACCTAAAAATGCTTTCGAAAGATGCTAAGCACTTTGTATTACTAAAAACTGCACCAGGAATGTGGAAAGTTGAGCACATATGGCAGGATAATAGTGGAGAAAATAATAATGAATGGCAAACTTTTGTAGTTCTGCTTCTATCATATACTATGGACTAATGGACTATGAATCTATAGACTTCCTGTAGAGCTATTTCTGGAATAGAAATATATATTTGAATTTCTTACCCTTTATTAGATATTTAAGTAACATTATAATTGTATCTCAAAACTGCACTGTGGTCTAATTAAACATCTGGAATGGCATACCACTTTCCTCAGAGTATAAACCCTAAAATATTGGTTCATAAACCACTCTCAAAAATATTGCTAAATATAGAGAAGTAAAACATCACACAATATACCAATGAATTAATATATACAGTCCAGAGACTCTTTTGGGAAGTGATGAAATTGATGAAGAATTTGGATTTTAGCAGCAACTTGCACAAGTCATTCAACTCATTTACTCAACAAATATTTTCTCACCAGACATTTATTCCCTGTTTATGTTGGATTTATGGTATGAGGGGAGATATTGAACAAGAAATTTCAAGTATCATGAATTTTACAAAAGGAGAAGTCCAGGGAGCTGTGGGAACTTAAAAGAGGAGTTAATTCATCTAGTTGGAAGGGATGAGTCAGTGAAGATGTCTGGCAAAACTTTACTGATAAAGGGAGTTTTAGCAGAGATCTGAAAACACAGGCAGATAATAAGCCAAGGAAAGATTTGGGGAAACTGTTTTAGACAGAGGGAACAGCATGGCTTATCTGAAATTTTTAAGGCAAGAGAGAGCGTGTCCTTTTTGAGAAACTGAAAAAAGACTGTACAGTTGTAGCACAAATCCAAGAAGGGAAATGAAGCATGTGATAGACTAGAACTTGAATGAGTTTGAAAGTCGTTGTAAGGATGGTGGCCTTATTTAAGGGCACTCAGAAGTTATTTAAGGGTTTTAAGAAGAGGTGGAGAAAAAAGCAGAGAATATCATCAGAGTTGTATTTTTTTTTTTAAATAATGTTTTATTTTGAAATAGTTTAAGACTCACAAGAATTTGCAAAAATAATTTAGAGGGTATTTGTGTACCTTTCACCCAGTTTTCCCGGCGATAATATATAACCATAGTATGGTGCCAAAATCCAGAAATTTATGTTGGCATGATGTAGTTTGCAGTTTTTACATGTAGAATTTGTTTTGTTTTATTTAGTTTGGTTTTGGTCTTTAAAAGTTTACTATAACGTATAGAGAGGACTGGAAAGGATTAAGTGTGGATGCAGGGGACCAGTTTGGAGATTAAGAAGGAAAGACCAGTTGAGAGATGAAGGTATCTTAACCTAGAAATGGCATGGATTTAAGAAATACTTAGGAGATAGAAATGATCAATGAATCTTAGTGATTGGATATGGAATGTGAGAGAGGAGATGTGACACTTATAGATCAGCACTCATGTGCACATATGGTTGTAAAATTCAATGGAAACCAAGCAGGTGGGAAGGGGGAGAAGGGAATGGGTAAATTCCCACCTAACGGGTACAATGCACACTACATGGGTGATGGACAAACTTATAACTTTAGTGCAAATTGTACAAAAACAATTCATATAACCAAAATGTTTGTACCCCTGTAATATTCTGAAATAAAATAAAAATAAAAATAAAGACAAATATAATCTATAGAGTTCTATTTTGAGAAAATGGATAGGTGGTGATGTTTCTAGTTGAGGTTGAGAGTCCTAGAGGATAAGCAGATTTTTTTGGTGGGGAAAGGATATTCATTCAGTTACGACCATGGTGAGCTTCATGTACCTGTGTAGGCAAGCATCATTTCTATCTGGAGCTCTGGGAAGAGATCAGATGTGAGATATAGATTTAGGCATCGTCAGCATATAGATAGTAATTTCAGCAAGATTATCTCAGGAGAATATGCTAAACAGAAAAAAAAAGTTTTAGAATAGAGCCCTAGGAACTATAAACATTAAATGGGTTGGCAAGAAAGGAGGAGCTGGAAAAAGGCTGAGAGGGAACAGCTGAGAAAGACAGAAGAGAGAGTCAGAGAGAGAGAGAGAGAGAGAGATGAGAGATGTGAAGAGACAAAGAGACAAGAGAGATAGGGAAATTAGCAAATTTATATCATGTAAGCCTAGGAAAAAGAGTGTTTGGAGAATATCCTCGCAAGCTCTGTGTCTTTTCTTTGGCTTCATGTGAAGTCATGATGGAAAGGTTTCGTGTGGTTCTCTATGTGTATGACAGTACATGTACCAACACCTGGGCCATACCCCCGGCCAATTGAAATCAAATTTTCCCCGTAGATCCCAGGTGTCTGTATTTACAAAATATCTCCCCAATTGACTCTGATGCTCAGTGTGGTTGGAGAATGATTGGAACATGTAAATACCCTGATAATCATAGGGGTAGTCAGAGGATTCTACACAGTGACTTGAAGAAAGATATGACCAAATAGAAACTTTATTGATACCATATAAGGAAGGGCATGCCAAATAAGTTTTCCTGAAAGAAAAGAGGCAACAGTTAAAGAAATAGAGGACAAGAAATTTGGAGTTGACCCACTGAAGTGAGAAGTTAGCATCACAAATCCTAAAGGAGATTGAAGGTTGGTGTTAGTGAGCAAGGCGTTTGGTTTATAGGAGATTTATGCTATGACAAACTGAATGACAAATTCAGAATGACAAGCTGAAATAATATGTCTCAAGAACATTTGATATTAGATGGGGAGAAAAGGTCATTATCAGTTTAAGTAAGGGATAACTGAAGGCTGAACTACAGCTTTAGTTGAAGGAATGATGCAAGAAAGTGTTGATGATTAAACACTGTGGGAAGAAACACATTTGAATTTTGCTAGACATATGACTGGGAATGATGATAAGTTAAAAGTTGCTTTGGGGACTTCCACTAGGAAGAAAGGTTACATATTGGTGGTTCCCATAATGTACTGTGGGAGCTTATCATTGGGTGTATCAGGGAGAAGAAAACTATATGATAAATTGAGTTTAATTTAGCAATGGAGCACCTGATTCCATGGTATTTAGGCAGAATTCCAAGTGGACATGAACTGAGTGTGAATTAACAGGTGGCTGATCATGCCATCATTTTCTAAAAAGTAGATTATTAATTAAAAGTATTTGCTGTTTGCTGATGTGTTTACTCCTCGTCATGTTTTCAAAAGAATTTGAGGTAGCCAAGAAGCTGGTTTTTAGTGGCTAAAATTATCCATGAACATATAGAATAGATAATAAACATGAATAATGGTAACTTCAAGGGTCAAAAGTGAAACGAGACATTCATTTTATTAAGTATGAGCAAAAGCTTTGCTTTACTGACATTTAGAACTCCAAGATACCATATTCAGCACAGAAATCTTAATGATTGTCATGGTGCAGTCATTTCTCTGAATGGTGTCATTTACAATACAATTCTAAACTTAGGAAATAAATGGAGGGGAGGGTAATGAGGCTTATGTGATGTTGAGTGAGTCAACGTATGATTAATTTTGAGTCACTTTCGTGTTCTCTATTGCCTGCCTTTCTGCATAATGGTTTTTTATCTGCAGCAACTTGGCATGAGAATCAAATCTGTTAAATAAGTTTCTTGTACGGATTATCCTGTCAGGTTTCTAACAAGTGTATTTCGTCAACATTAAGGAATTCTTCTCACTGCAAAGATAGCAGTCTAATTTTGATTTAGTTAAGGTTGATTGCCATTTTGCCCTGATAAATGAGGAAGAATCCAGGCTGTTTGGACATTCAGAATTTTTTTTAACAGGTGACATGACCTCCTCTTCATGTGAAGTTGCCATAATAATAAACTTTGCAGACTTTATATCTATTTAGTATTGGTATGTATGTGTTTGTATATAGTTTTTTAAATGTTGAGACTGACAATAAGTATTATTGGCTTTGTTTTAAAATAATTCTGTTTCCAAGCAAGTTTCATTTGTTTTGATACCCTTAGGCTTAAAGTGATCTGAGGAATAAAACCATAGTAAATGTATTTTTAAGTGACTTTTAAAAATTAGCACAGTGTAGAGCAGTGCTTATTGTTGCTAAACTAAAGCACAATATTCATTTTATAATGGATGATTGACTAATGTCAAAGCTAGAAAGACCAATGATTAAAAACTAACTATATCAGAAAATATGGCTCTGGCAGGAATCCAAAGGCAAAGTTAGCCATTCCTTCTCTTTGAAACACTTCCTTCCTCTACATCCCTGACGTCCAGTGCCCTGGCCATCTTTCCATATGTCTGGTCTTTCTCAATATCCTTTGTGGAATCCTCTCCTTCCACCCCACCTTTAGTTTTATTTGGTCCTCAGGAACCAGTAACTTCTCCAAGTCTAACGCATCTCAGTAAACAGCATATTGTATAATCAGTGGCTTAAGTTGGAAACAAGAGCTGTTTCCTTTCCCTCGTCCCCACATTAATTCTATCAGTAAGTCCTATGTCTTCTACTTGCAATATATACTTTTGGGTTATTCACACTTCTGCCCATCTCTACTGTCACCATCCTAATCTAGGCCATGATTATGTCCTGCTTGAAAATAGTGCGATAGCATCCTTTCTAAGCTCTCCTTCCCCTATCCTTTCACCTGCAACTGCTGCAGTTCATTCACTGAAATCCTAGTGATCTTTTAAAAATACATATAAATCACACCATGTTACTCACTATCCTGTTTCATTCTTTTAATAGCTTCCCATTTCACTAAGAATCCAGTTCTTTCCCACATCCTGCAAGGTCCTGTCTAAATGTCTAAACCAGCCTCTGCTTATGTCTCCAAATTCCTCTCCAGGTGGCCTTTCTCTTGATCAAAGGGCTCTAGCTCATGGGCCTCCTTCTCCAAACCTGAGCCGGAAAATATTCTGTTCCTTCTGCTTTCAGTGCCTTTCCCTGAGATTTCCTGTAGGGTGGCTCTTCTTATCCTTAAATCTCAGCCTAAGTGCTTCATTTTCAGACAGGTCTTTATTTTAGATCCCAAATAGATTTTCCCTTTTAGTCTGCATTCAGCACCCTTTCTGTAACTTTCCAAATGCTTTCTCTATTTTAATGATATATGTTTGTTTACCTCTGTGCTAACAAGAGGTACTACTAGAATTTTAACTCTAAGAAGACGAGGACTGTTTATTTCACTTGTCCCTGTGCACAGCTAGCTGCCTCGGACAATGTCACATATGAGGCATTGAATTAATGAAAAAATGAATGAATGAACAATATAAGTGGCAAGCTGAGCAGACCGCTGTGTAAAGGCTAACTGATACACCTGGAATGGTGTGGTCTTCAGGAAGGGCTCTAGGTGGAAGTTAACTGTTGCATTAAAACCATTTTTCTAACTAGCATGACTGATTTGTTTGTGTAAATTTTTATTGGGAGGATAAGGTGAGATAGCATGTACAAAAGCACTTAAAATAAAGTACTGTACTCAAAAGTTGTTCTCCTACACAGCTCTCCTTGTATCTAGACACTATCCACAAAGAGCGTAAGAATGTCCTCAGAAATTCCCTCCCCTTTTCACATTCCTTCATCCCTTTCCTTGCCCTCTTTATTCATTCCAGAAAGTGACAAAAAACGGTAGAGACTGTGACAGGGCTGTGCAGTGTGTGTCCAGCAATGTCTGCACCTTTAATAGCACATTCCCACCTGTGGGCAGGTGATAACCCCACCACTCCATGAGAGAGTCCCCTGAAGTCCTAGGAACCACTGCCCCAGGAATATTCTGCAAGTGCTACCTCTTGTCTGCCCTCTGAATCCTTTTGTTCCATCTAGCTGCCTTAGGTTGGAGAGCCAATGTCTTGGGCTTGGTTTTAATTTCTCTGCCTGAACTCCCTTTGGATTAATTATTTAAGCCATTCATCTCTAGACCCTACTTTTGCTCAGTGCCTCACAACCTCAGGGACCATCTCTCCTCCTTCTCTACCCTGTCCCTGATTTTTGGAAACTTGGCCTGGCCAAGGCCTCAGGTTCCCCCTTTGACTAGCTGGAAGCTTTCATACACTGTTAGATCACGTACTTGCAAATGTTAATATGTTGTTTGCAATTCTAGCATATCGTGTGTTATGAATCTTGTGTCTTCTGCATTTATTCGTTATACTCACTTCCTTGTCTTCATGGCCTGCCTAAACTTTTTTATGGCTTCTCTGTTTCTTTTCGTCCTTCTGTCAGTGATGGTTGTGACCTTATTTTCACAAAGGATACATTTTTAGGAGTGGTTTTTCAGATTTGTAGGAAGGACTTACTTCCATAAATACTGTACTGATGTCAGCAGCAGCAACTCTAGGTCACTCTTTAAATCACTTTGTGGATAATTATGGTTGTGTTTTAAATCCATCAGTCACTATTGCCTGTATTTACTTGCAGTGGCTGATTTTGAACCTGAAATTGTTGTTTTGGAAATATAATAATTATTAACTGTTTGCCATTGAAAGGGACAAACCTTTAAAGGACAGCGTGCTACATGATGAATAGTAGATTCAAGTTATAAAATCATTTTATTATCTTCCTTCCTCCCTGCCTTCCTTTCTTCCTGCCCTTTCTGTCTTCTTTAGTGAAAATTTAAGGTAGCTAACTCAGATTATAGAGTACAAACCATATGACTAATACATTTTAAGTTTATAAATCTTAAGGTTATAAATATTAGATTTCTACTGTAAAAATATTTACATGGAAAACATTAATGTTTAGTAACTCATTAGACTTCTCTGAATTATATCTCTAAGACATTAGTTACATTAATTATAAAATGCTGACATTTTTCAGTTTTTTGAATATTATGTATTTTTTAATTTTTGGTTCTACACTTTATTATCCTTTAATTTTTTTATTTGAGAATATTACAGGGGTACAAACATTTTGGTAGCATAAATTACTTTTGTAGAGTTTCAGTCAAAGTTTTACATGTCCCCATCACCCAGATAGTGTGCATTGTACCTGTTAGGTGTGAATTTACCCATCCCCTCTACCCCCCTCCCACCTGCTTGATTTCTGCTGAGTTTTACTTCCATATGTGCACATAAGTGTTGATCGATTAATTGCAATTTAATAGTGGGTACATGTGGTGTTTATTTTTCCATTCTGGCAATACATCGCTTAGAAGAATGGTCTCTAGTTCCATCCAGGTTGTTACAAAAGGTTAATACCTTTTGTAACATAGTTGGTCATTTTTATTATGGCTGAATAATACTCCATGGTGTACTTATACCACATTTTATTAATCCACTTATGTATTAATGGGCACCTGGGTTGTTTCCATATCTTTGCAATTGTGAATTGCCAAATTGCTGCTATAAGTATTCTAGTGCAAGTATCTTTTTTATAAGATGTCCTTTTTTCCCATTGGGTAAACATCCAGTAGTGAGATTGCTAGATCATATGGTAGTTCTACCTTTAGTCCTTAAGATATCTCCATACTACTTTCCATAGAAGCTGTACTAGTTTGCAGTCCCACCAACAGTGTATAAGCATTGCTTTCTCTCTGCATCCATGCCAGCATCTGTTGTTTTGGGACTTTTTGATAAGAGCTACTCTCACTGGAGTTAAGTGATATTTCATTGTGATTTTGATTTGTATTTCCCTGATGATTAGAGAGATTGAGCATTTTTTCATATGTTTATTGACCATTAGTCTATCTTCGTTTGAAAAATTTCTGTTCATGTCTTTTGCCCAATTTTTAATGGAGTTGTTTGATGTTCTCTTGCTGCTTTGCTTGAGCTCTTTGTAGATTCTTGTTATCAGCTCTTTATCAGATGTATAGCATGCAAATATTTTCTCCCATTTTGTAGTTTGTCTATTCACTGTATTGATTATTTCCTTAGTTGTGCAGAAGCTTTTTAATTTGATCAGGTCCCATTTATTTATTTTTGTTGTTGCTGTGATTGCTTTTGGGGTCTTCTTCATAAGTTCTTTGCCTAGGCCAATATCTATAAGAGTTTTTCTAACATTTTCTCCAAGAATTCTTGTAGTTTCATGGCTTAGGTTTAAGTCTATTATCTACCGTGAGTTGATTTTTGTAAGAGGTGTGAAGTGCGGATCCTGTTCTGTTTTAGTCTCCTACATGTGGCTGTCCAATTTTCCCAGCACTATTTACTGAATAGGAATTTTTTTCCCAGTGTATGTTTTTGTCTGCTTTGTCAAAGATCATGGCAATATGAGGATGGTTTTATATCTGGTTTCTCTGTTCTGATTCATTGGTCTATTGAATATTATATTTTTATCCAATAAACATTATGGGAGCTTCCTTTTTCTTTGGAATTCAATTACAAATATTCATCAAATTGACAGTAAAGTTTTGTATACTTTATTTCTCCTCCGTATTTGTACATCGAGGCTATCTGAGGCAGGGTGTATAGGAATAGAAGGAGGCAAAGAGAGAGAGAAAAAAAGGGTCTGTGCTGAAGATAGAGAAAAGAGAACAAATGTGAACATGCTGTAATCAAAATAAGTTGAATTCCATTGCTGAATTCGAGAAGTGTTTCTGTATTAGAGGTTGTCTTTCTGTAAAATCCACAAAGCATGCTTAAACTTCTGTAATGTGGAGAGAGAATGAACTGGATCGGAAAGGGAATCTCTCTGAATGAACCATCACAGAATTTTTTAAACTATAGAATTATTATCAAATGGCCAGTTTCCTGCTGATAACTGCTGCCATGAATTGTTGAGTCCTTATCCAGGTGAGTTTAAATATTAAAATGGCTGAAGGTATGAGAAAGAGAGAGACAGAGAGAGAGGGAGAGAAAGAATGAGAGACTAAGAGAAAGGAAGAGACAGAGAGAGAATGTGAATGAATGAATATGCATGTGCACGTAATAAAGGAAGGTTTGAAAAGTGTTTTGTTTCAGGCTGGTAGTCAGTAGACCCAAGTTCTACTTTAATCTCTAACATGAACTTATCAGGCCAGGCATCTAGCCTCTATGTGCCTTTGTTTTCTTAGCTATCAAACAGGGATAACAGTAACATCTGTTCTACCCGCTGCACAAGTTTGTGGCAATAATAGAATGAGATGTTAGATGTGGAACTGTTTTGAAAGCATGAAGTACTCTCTGCAGAGAAAAAGTCATGTTATCCAAGCATAACATTCTTTTTAAATATTATTTTAAATTGAGGGCTAACATTTTATATTTTTATCATGTACAACATGATGTTTTGAAGTATATATACACTATAGAATAGCTAAATCTAATTAACAAATACATTGCCTCCCATAGTTATCATTTTTGTGTTGAGCACACTTAATGTCCACTCTCTTTGCATTTTTCAAGAATACAATATATCGTCAACTGTAGTCACCTTGCTCTACAATAGAGCTCTTGAAATTTATTTTCACTCGTTTAACTGTCTTTGTGTATTCTTTGGCCAACATCTCCCAGTCCTCCCTCCCCACTTACCACCCCAGCCTTTGGTAACCACGATTCTACTCTCTACTTCAATGAGATCAACATTTTTATATTCCACATAGGAATGAGATCATATGGGCTTGGTTTTTTTGTGCCTGGCTGATGTCACTTAACATATGTCTTCCAGGTTCATCCATGATGTTGCAAATGGCAGAATTTCATTCTTTTTTATGGCTAAATAGTATTTCATTGTATATATATATACACCACACTTATTAATCTATTCATTCATTTATTGTCACTTAAGTTAATTCCATAGCTTGGCTATTGTGAATATTGCTGTGACAAACATAGGAGTACAGGTATCCTCTTGACATACTGATTTCATTTGCTTTGAATGTATACTCAGTAGTGGGATTGATGGATCATATGGTAGTTCTACTTTTAATTTTTTGAGGAATGTCCATACTGTTCTCTATAATGTCTATACTAATTCACATTTTCATCAACAATGTATAAGGATTCCCTTTATTCCACATTCTCCCCAATACTTGTTATCTTTTGTTGTTTTGATAATAGCTATTCTTTTTCAATTATATTTATTTATTAATTTATTTAACAATAAAAAAATAAACCTATTACATGGTAACATAATTTACATTTTTAGGAAAAATTTTCCAAAACAAAAAATAGTATTGAGAAAATGGCATTGTATGTTTTTACATATCTCTTCAACATCTGGCTTAATAGAGGATAGCTTGATTCTCATATCTGATTCTGCATTTACTGTGTTGCAATGTGCTGTTTTGTTGAAGTTTATAAACAAAACCTGGCTTCACTCAGAGCCATAGATAATAGACATTCTAACAGGTGTGAGATGATATTTCACTGTGATTTTGATTTGCATTTCCCAGATAATTAGAGATGTTGAACATTTTTGATATACCTACAGCCAGTTGAATGTTTTCTTTTGAGAAGTGTTTGTCTATTCAGGTATTTTATTCATTTTTAAATTGGGTTATTTGTTTTTTGGAATTGAGTTGAGTTCCTTATTTATTTTAGATATTAATGCCTTGTCATATGTATAGTTGGCAAATATTTCTCCCATTCTGTAGGTTGTCTCTTCAGTCTGTTGATTGCTTCCTTTGCTGTGCAGAAGCTTTTTAGTTTGATATAATCATATATGTATATTTTCTTTTTGTTGCCTGTTCTTTTGAGGTTTTATTAAAAAAAAAATTTGTGCACACATCAGTGCCGTAAAGCATCTCCCCTGTGTTTTCTTCTAGCAGTTTCATAGTTTTGGGACTTACATTTAACTCTTCCATCTATTTTGAGTTGAATTTTGTGTATGGTGAGAGCTAAGAGTCTAGTTTCATTCTTCTGCACAAACATAACATTATTACCTTTGCAGAATTAGAGATAAATGAGAGAACATTTGCTTTTGGATTTTATAATTGGAATAATTTATTTAAAATGTCAATGCAATTTAGTATTTTGGGCTTCAAAGTCAAACAATAGTAGAGTGTGGGCCTAGAAGTCAAACAGACTTGTGTTTAAATCTTGTCTCTACCTGTCACTTACTAGTTGTACAATATTGGACAGTTTATATAACTCTCTGAGTTTCACTGTGGCAAACTTAGGAAGTCATTGTGAGACTTAAATGAAGTAAGGCTCTTTGCACATTGTGAAACAAAGAGTAACTGCTTAAATAATATTAATATAGTATTACTGCTATGATGAAGACTGATGTTGTCAGAACTGGGTTAATTTTTTCCCTTTGGTTAAGAAACCTGAAAGCCATAGCGCTTTTACAACTAGGAGCATGATTATTTATTTTAAAATTTTAGTTATTTTCAAATGCCATCTCCCTTAAGGCAGATTCAAATAGTCCCATGTATTAAAGCCTACTGCAAAATAATATTTCAGAGACGTTGAAACTGAACCAAGTTCATCACAGTAAATGATCTGAAACTGAACCAAGTTCATCACAGTAGATGATCTGCCTCCTGAGACACGTAGGATTCTGTAACAGGGCTAAATTTGGCTCTAATTTTATGGAATTAAGTAAATTGGGTGAATTACCCAAGTCACCATTTTCTACCAACAGGAAGTGTACACATTTTGGGGGAGAGAGTTAATAGATATTCATGTTATTTTTCTGCCATTGAATTCAAACAAATTTACAATGTAAGGTAATTTATCCCAGAGATTAAATCTGAAAAGTGTCTAAACAACAGAATTATTCTAAAATGATTTCTTTGATAATCAATTTAAAAATCAAGCCATTGCAGTATTGAAATGACAATGCATAACACCTGGTGATGGTGTGAGCTATTGGATTTCAAAGGACTAATACCAATGTCATGGCCCTAAGACCAAAATCTATGCCCCTAAGGTAGAGTTTCCCAGGGTGGTGAATAACTCAATAGATGCTCATAGTGTGATCATGCTGATCTTGTTGGAAACAAGTGAATTCTAAGAGATCTCAATTATTTAGTGCTTTGAAAAGTTAAAATAAAATGCTTTAAAACATTGGGTTGCAACTAAGCATGTAAATATCTGTAAAATATTTTTTCTCAATCATTTGCATTTTGGGTATCTAAACATCAAAAATAGAGTTAATTCTTAGTAGAGCAGGCCACATAGTTCTTACATTCTGTAAGGACATTACGATTTTTCAATGAAACTTCACAGTTCTACTTCTATGATATGAAAAAGGGAGCTTAAAGGACAAGAGTTTGATCTGGACTCTTTTGAGACTGCCTATTTTTAGTTAGGCTCACTAGTATGAATTAGCTGTAAAATGCATGTCTGGAGAGCTGAATGAATAGTTGAATGGGAGACTTTTAATACTGACTTTTTGGAAGTTCATAAACACCTACAAAGAACAATAATTTTCTATACCTTTAATTAATACAAACCTGCCCCATCTGTTAACATCTAACCAGTGATTTCTTTTTTTTTAATTACTTAATTTTTAAAATTTATATTTATGTTTTTATTTCAGAATATAACAGGGCTATAAATGTTTTGATTACATAAATTGCTTTTGTACCACTTGAGTCAAAGTTACAAATGTGATTTCAAGAGCTACTTAGCATTGTTTCTAGTCAGTGGTAATGAGATGAGAGTATTAGTTAAAACTGAGAATGCTAGTTTTTAAAACTATTTTCAGTTTTTAGATAAACCTCCATTATGTTTTCCCTGGCTGTACTAATTTACATTCTTACCAACAGTGTAGAAGAGTTCACTTTTCTCCACATCCTCTCCAACATTTGTTATTTTTCATCCTTTTGATGATAGCCATTCTAACTGGGTGAGATGATATCTCATTGTGGTTTTGATTTGCATTTCGAAGATGATTAGTGATGTTGGAGTATTTTTTCATATACTTTTTGGCCATTTGTATGTCTTTTTAAAATAACTTTCTGTTCAGATGCGTTGCCCATTTTTAAAGCAAATAATTTGGGTCTTTTTTTGCTGTTGAATTTTTTGTATATTCTGGATATGAGTCACTTTTTGATGAATAGTTTGCAAATATTTTCTCCCATTCTACAGATTGTCTCTCAATTGCTTATTTTGCTGTTTTCTTATAGTAATTTTATAGTTTTGTGTCTTAAATTTAAGTCTTTAATCCATATTGAGTTGATTTTTGTATATAGTGAGAGATGAAGTTCTACTTTCCAGCAATCCCACTACTGCATATTTATCCAAGGGAAAATAAATCAGTATATTTAAGAGATATCTATACTCCCATGATTATTGCAGCACTACTCATAATAGTCAAGATATGTAATCAACCTCAATGTCCATCAACAGATGAATGGATAAAGAAAATGTGAGATATATATATATATATATATGCACAGTGGAATACTATTCAGGCATAAAAAAGAATGAAATCCTGTCATTCTTGGCAACATGGATGAGCCTGGAGGACATTATGTTAACTGAAATTAAGTCAGGCACAGAAAGATTATATACTGCATGTTTTTACTCATATGTGGAGCTGAAAAAAGTTGAGCTTATAGAAATAGGGAGTAGAATTGTGGTTATTAGAGTCTGGGAATATAGCGGAGAGAGGAGGATAAGGAGAGGTGAGTTAACAGATACAAAATTACAGCTAGATAGGAGGAATACTTTCTAACGTTCTATAGCACTATAGGGTGACTATAGGTAATCAATTTATTGTATATTTTCAAAAAGCTAGAAAAGAGGATTTTGAATGTTCCTAACACAAAGAAATGATAAATGCTTGAGGTGAGGGATGTGCTAATTACTCTGATTTGATCATTGCACATTGTATACGTGTTTAGAAACATGACTCTATGTCCCATAAAATGTATAATTATTACATGTAAACTATAAGTAAAAGAAAAGAAACTAGAATGATTCTTACCATCTGAATGACATTTGAGCAAGCCATCTTCTCTTTCCCCAATCATTGTTTTTAGAACCATTTCATCATGATTTCATAATTTAGTTCAATGGAACGAAATCATCTGTTTTAGAACTATAGGAAGAAAATTAGAAGGCAATTGGCCACTGGAATAAAATTTCAATGTATGTTGGCAACTGGAAAAAAAATTTAAATGTATGTAATAGATAAATATTAATCACCTAAGAACTATGTTGCCATCATATATTTTGACCAAGGGATGTCCATGTTTTATATCAAATGTTAATTATAGGTATGAATGCTGCAAATGGTTTTGATTTTCTCCTAACTAGTCTTGTTATAAGATTGAGATAGCTGTTGCAGAGTTCACTGATGTAAAATTCATTATGAAACTTGTTGAAAACTGGTTTACAGTTTTGAGGAGATATCTAAATTGGCCAATAGCTCTGTAAGATTAAATTTTATCTTTAAAAATAATGTGGGCTTGTTGATATTTCTTAGCTGTCAACCAGCTTATACCTATGGAGTTCAATCGGGAAAGCTATTGGGCAAGAAATAGGATCCACTATTTGGGCAGAATCTTAACGTTTGTGGCAGCAAGAGGACTACTAATTTTTCTTGCTTAATCAAATATTTTATAGTAATGGATAGAGTTATTCTGCTGCAATAATTCCTGGAATTAGAAACTTTTAAGTGGCCTTGCAAGGACTGTACCTGAGTGAAGGAGCTATGAACTGTCAATGGGGATTTGGACTTCTGAGTTAACAATTGCACAGGCTATACTGTAGGCCAAGGTAACCTTGGAAATGTACTTACTGCTTCTCCTGATATTTCAGCCCAAAGCTGACCATTGAGAACTAAACATATTTAGTGAGTTATTTTTCTTTTAGTCAAAAAGTTGATTATAAAAGTTTTATACTACGTTTTTAAATTGCTTCAGCTGATTTCCATTCTTAGCAATAATTTAATGGTTTTGACTATTTGTTTTTTAAATACCTGGGAGTCTTTTCAAACAAAGGGATCAGATGTTAATGCTCATATTTCTGGGCAAGGCTGTTTTTGGCATATTTAGTATTGCCTGCTACACAATTGGGGGGAAACTGATCTAAGTAGAAAGTATAAGTGGAGAGTGGGCAAACTTTAGGCATCTAGAGATAGTTCTTAAAATTGAAGATGAGGCCTCATTCTCTCCTAATATGTAAGAGTTACCTGAGAGTAAGTGAATCGAAGTCCAAATAAATGTAAGGTTTATGAGACAGTAGTTTCTAATTGTTTCAATTATAAGAATTCCTTATTAACCTGATAATACATTTTGCTTTCAGTATCCATTAATTGATGAAATACTTTACAGAAAATCTCAAAGAACTCAGTAACATTTTAAAGTAAATTTATGTAATTTATTCTTTATGTCCGATGTATTATCTGTAAATCATCTGTAAATCCTTCACTGGGTTCCTATGGCCTTTCAAATAAAACAAAACTTTTAACACAACCTCCAAGGTCCCATGAGACCTGTCTCATCTCACTCTTTCTTGCTCACTGTATGATTCCACCATATAGGCCTTTCTGATTTTTGAACAGATCAAGGTCATTTTAACCTCTGGAGCTTTGTCCTTGTTTTTTCTTCTACTTAGAATGCTTTCCCTCAACATCTTTGCAATGGAGAAGATAGTGGTTGGATCTTATTGTCATGTAGTCCTTAGTTCAGAGAGGCCTTCCTGACCACCCAATATGAATTAGCCTTTCCCACTGCCACTTAGATGTTGTTAGCCTACTATATGGTAACCACAATATAGAGTATCCTTTTATTAGGTTAAGAAAACTAATGAGGGTTTGTTTTTTAGCAGTGAATAATGCTGGCTCCCTTGTTTGAAAAGTACATATATATTTTCCTATACTCACTCTAGAATTGCCCATTTTTACCTAAGCTCATGTAGAAAGACCCTTTTTGCCAAATAGTTTTTGTGTCTATTCAGGAACATTTTCTGCAATAAGTAAATGGGGAAATGGACTTTCCAATTCATTTTTCTTTTTAGCAACAGGTTCTCGCTCTGTCACCCAGGCTGGGGTGCAGTGGCACCATCAGAACTCACTGCAGCCTTGAACTCCTGGGCTCAAGCGATCTTAACACCTCAGCCTCCTAAAGCACTGGGATTATAAGTGTGAGCTACTGTGCAGGCCTTTCGAGTCATTTCTTTTTTTTTTTTTAATTGAAAGTTTGGAAGAACTGTTGCTAATCCTGGCATTAAATTATCTGGGGATATTATGCCACCTCATGAAATTTTAAAGGAAAGAAAGGATTATCATGTTGGCTTAGAATTTATAAATTAAGTTACACTAAATTCTTAGAGTGTTAGAAATATAATCTATATCTAGAAATGTACTAGAATCGGTTAGTATTGGCTCATGTAAAATCTTCTTGTTAAATTTTAAGGAATTTTGCAAGCAGGTTTACTTTACGTGAAAGCTTGAAATTGGCCATGGTGAAAGTATTTACACCATAGAAACTGGCAAATGCTACAACCAGGGCTTCCTCCACTTTCCCTTACCCCCCTACCAGAAAGCCAGTTTACCAACATATCTCAATAATATTTCAGAGGCTGACAATTCAATGATGACAAAGCAATAGAGCTAGCTCAAAATAACTGAGTTACGTATATGTATGTTTAGATTAAAAAAACCCCACAAATTTGGGGCATAGAAAGGTTTTTAAAAATAGATTATTTGTACACAGAGACAGATAGGAAGGATTGAAAAAGTTAAGATCTTTGCGTTTGTTTCTTACGCCTCCCAGATCAGGCTGCTGAATTCTTGTAAAATATTGTTAAAATATGTACTCTGGGTTAGGGCAGATAGCCACCTTCTGGTACTTGTGAGATCAGCTTTCTCCAGCTCCCAGACCAGTAATATAGGTCAACTGATGTTCTATGCGGCATCACATAGTAAGTGTCTTAGACCATTTCTTTGGGGATAGAAAAAGATTCAAAGAAGAGTTCAATGGAGGCCCTGACTAATTGTAGTCCATAATGTTGGAGCAAGTAGAGACTAATGAGAGTTGGCCTAAGGTTCCTAGCCCTTAATGGAAAAGGATTTAAAGGAAAATTATGTGATGAAAGAGGACTTTGAGTATTACTCACTGACAAGAACATCCTTGAGTTGCGCTACACAGAGGTACAAAAATTCTCTATGGCTGTGAGAACAGAAACATTATTTGTGACGTTTCAGAAACAAAAATGTTATTTGACAACACATGTATGAAGGGATAAATAAGACATAGGTCCTATATTGATCAGTTTGTTTTAAAGTGACACAGGGTGTATATGAAAGCCTCCAGTTTGTTTTTTCAGAGACCTGAAATTAAATGTCCTCCATAATATGGAATTTGTGAGACAAGAACATCCTGAAATCCCATCCTCTCCCCTGCCCTCCTCCCAAACTCTGTGATAAACACTTGGAAAATTTGGATAATTCTAAGGGATTTTGTTAGAGCTCATTGTTTCATCTTTTTTGATGTCTTCATAAAATAGGATAATAGTCCTGTTATGAGAGGGGAGAAAGTGACTTTCTTCAATCATCTTTGTATAGAGCTACTTATTTGCTTGGAAGAGGGCTTTATTTTTAATCTTGCTGCATTTCTAGTGCCTAGATCCTTAATGGAGTGCTATTAATATTTTCCAACGGATAACAGACCATCTATACCTTGAACAAGTTTGTGTTCTGGGTTGATGACATCCAGTCATGATGATGTTAGAAACTATGAACCTATTGGATGGCCCCACTCTCTGACAAAAGATAATTTTTTAGGAAAGAGGGAATGTAATACAATTGACTAAAATTAATTTCCTGAAGATCAGATAAGTCCAGGTACTTGAAAAAAATAATCCTAGATCAATAGATCTTGGGAGTCAATATGAAGATTTCGCTGGTATTCTTGAGGTCAGGAGTGTTGAAGATATTAATACTGCAGTTAATACTACTAGTACCTTTATCTCCCTCCATTTACTGAGAGTAACATTATATTCACCAATCTTCACATATAAACCTGTTAGGTTGGTATTTCTTTAAATATTATTTCATATGTGATAAAATGGAAATTTAGAAAATAAGACAACCCACTCAAAGTTTGTAGATGACAAAGCTGGGATTGGGACCCAAATGTACGTAATTTCAAAGCCAATTTTGTGTATTTCATTACACATATTTTCTTACCCTAAAATCAATTCTGTATCCTGCTTTTTAACTTAAAAATAGTACAAGAATTTCCTACATACCATTAACACTCTTCATAAACATAATTGCAATCACAACATAATGGTTCATTCTACAAATATTCTTCGTAGTCATCAATTTTCAATTGTTTTTATTTTTTATGTACATCTTTTTGTTGCTTAAAATCAAATCATTACAAAGCATAGTGTGTGAAGAGAAGGCCAGTTAGACTGAGGTGTAGATGCAAAGGGAGCTAGGCAGGTATTGTTATTTCCCTGAAAGCCACTTGCTAAGCAAATGTGGCCAGCTTGTGTTTAATTTCTTTTTAATTAATGCCTTTAATATAAAATTCCAAATGTATTGTTTCCTCTTCATGTTGCTAAGGTCTTTGCTTTTGTCTTATCCTGTTTCTGACTTCTGTGAGGGTACTCTGATTGTCCTCCTCCTGGTAAAATATTTCTTAGTGTCTCTTCTGGGATTTTCCTTAGAAAGTCATTTGGAACTTTTTATCCCAGCAAATAAAATTACCACAATCTTTTAAGTTCTACAGAACTTTCCTGTTAACCACTGAATCCCAACTACAGAATTTATAAATATCTTTTCTACTGACTACCTGTATTTAGTCCCATACCTAAATCATGTTGCATTTCTAACATCTTGATAGAGTTTTATCTGCCTGGTTACCTCAATTTAAGCTGCTTGAGGAAAGAAATAGTCTCAAAAGAAGCATGAGATGTGCATAAAGAACTGTCACATTTCTCCCAGTTGTTTCAAACAGCTAATTAGGAATCCGATTCTTACCTATTTTTATCCAAACGATTTTTTAAGCACCCATATTAAGACTGGCATCATAGTAGGCACTGGGCATACAGTAGAGACCAAATTAAAAATGACCCCGGTGTATGTGGAGTGTAAAGTCTATTGGAAGAGGCACACAGGAAATGAGGAAACAGATTGTGGGTTTTGTCTTTTCCTGGAATTGAGTATAGCACCATATATGCCTGATGTTCCTTTATAACACGTAAACATAGTAAGAGTAGTGTTTGTACTAGAATTTTTTTTGTATTTTGTTCATATTTATTCTTTAAATTACAAACTTTAAAATGTTTGTCTGTTGGTTTGGCTACAATCTTTGTGGTTGAAAAATCTAAAACAAAATGAACTTGTATGTTTTTGTTTATTTGTTGGTCACTTATTCATTAAATAGTATATTACTTAAAAATTTCTCACTGCCTTTTCTCCTGTCACGGAAGTACTTTATTCTCAGGTTTTTCAGAAAATTAATGAATTCCTAACAAGAAAATGTACTTGTAGTGTGCCAGAGCACAGAACAGCTCTGCTAAACCTCACAGATTATGACAGAACTTGTCAAATGTTCTAATAAATCTCCCCTCTCTTGCCTAGGTCCAAGGATCTAATAAAGGAAGCCATCCTTGACAATGACTTTATGAAGAACTTGGAGCTGTCGCAGATCCAGGAGATTGTGGATTGTATGTACCCGGTGGAGTATGGCAAAGACAGTTGCATCATCAAAGAAGGAGATGTGGGGTCACTGGTGTATGTCATGGAAGGTATGGTTTGTAACTCTGATCCTCTGACATTCAAATATTCCCTTTTCATCTTATCAGCCTGCACACAGATGGCACTGTATTACATGGAAAATTCCATTTTTCCTTCTTTTATTGAGAAAGTTTGAAAAGAGGTGAAATATTGCTTAGGGATAGAGGTTGACTAATTATGAGAAGTGTTTGTGTTTAGAATATTAATATGAGAATCCAATATGTTTTCAGATATGGGGAAAATGATAGTGTGAAAAAAAAAAGAAATGCTATTTATTACTTTGAATAAGACCGTACACGAGCTAATCACTGTGGAAGCTCACAAAGGTTCAAAGGAAGTTCGAGATCATTGGAAGTATTTTTGGTCAGTTAATGTTAAGTGTGTTCAGCTCTACTTTTAACTTTTAATATATGACTAGTTTTCATGCTGTGATGCGTCTGGAAGAAGAAAATATTTTCAGTGTTTTATGTGTATGACAGAGACAGACCATAAAGTTTTGATGATATATTAGCTGCCTAATTAACAGGACTTATAGCTTATTTTAGAAATCTTGCATGAATTAAGAAACTGCTTTGGAAAAAACTGAGGCATGCACTGTGTAAATATGTTTTATGCTTAGGTAAATTTTCCTACTGCTTATTTCTAACTTGGAATTTATAGTGGCACATGTTCCTTTTGGGGGAAGAGAGAAGCCTGAAATAATGACTGAATCAGCCGAGAAGAAAGTGAGTTCAGAAATGTCTGTAATATAGGACAGTTGGTGTACAGAAATCACAGCTGGTTTGTTAGATGGCGATTAGTGTTTTACCCAAAGCATTCATGACAGTGTCTTATAATTGTCAAGTTTGTAGGTCATTAAAAGGAGAAGTGTATTTGGGAAAGTCAGTTAATTTTTCCAAGTTTCACCTACCCAATTTGTAAAAAAAGAAGATACTCTTTTCTTTCTGCCAGTGGTTGTCAACTGGTGATAATTCTGTGCTCCAGGATACATTTGGCAATATCTAGGATCATTTTTGGTTATCATAAGTGGAGTGGAAGTGAGGGAAGCTGTTGCCTTCTAGCCGGGAATGCTGTTCAACAAGATGGTTTATGAGAACAAAGAATTATTTGGCCCAAAATGTCATTAGCGCCAACATTGAAAAACCCTGCTTTCTGCCTTCTTTACTAGATTGTCCTAAATTAAAATTAGATAATCTGTATGAATGTTTAACATAAAGTGTGAAACATTACAAAATAACAAGTATCATGATTTCTATTAAAGATTTGACAACATATAAGAAATATTCTTTTTGCATTCATCATTCACCTTTTAATTTTTCTTTGTGGTCTTTCTTGATTTTTATTAGGCATTACATTTTAAGTGGTAATTTCTATCATTTTCTTCCATTATAGTTTTCACCTTTTATGTCAACCAGTATAAAATTCTTCCCCAGGCCAAAGGATATAAATATTCAGCTAGGCTTTTGTCTAGTAAAAACAAAACACAATAAACAATAATGCAGAAAATGTACACTTAGCAGAGAATTGCGGGAAAAGAGATGAAATTATAGAGCAAGGGTATTGTGGGTAGTGAACAGAAAGGATGAGAAAATTGGAAGAAATATGTTGAGGCCAGGAATAGAATATAAAATAGAGGCAACATGTTAAGAACCACTAACAATTAGAAACCATCTTTAAAGCATTTTTGAGGTTATATCAATGGCTTCAGATTTTTCAGATAAATTGGTAGACATCTTTTTAAAAATATGGCTATTGTATAAAACAAGGTATACCTTTGCTTCATATGTTTTTAAATGCTAATTGGTATTTCATTTATGAAACCAAAATTTTGAAAACCCATGGTTTCAGTTTTCCTTCATCTTGAATATTTGTTACAAAAATAGATTTCCAAACAACCTTGTATATTTTTTCTAAAAAACAATTGATTTACTCATGTCATTCCTTTTTTCTAGGACTGGGTATGGGTATGTATACAGTGAGACTAGGATGGGTATGTACACAGTGAGACAGAGAT
This sequence comes from Lepilemur ruficaudatus, assembly GCA_963574885.1. Taxonomy (NCBI): domain Eukaryota; kingdom Metazoa; phylum Chordata; class Mammalia; order Primates; family Lepilemuridae; genus Lepilemur; species Lepilemur ruficaudatus. The sequence goes on from CAUYRT010074770.1 coordinate 68,111, forward strand.
TTATTTTAAGAGATTGACTCACATGATTATAGAAGTTGGCAAGTCCGAAATCTACAGGGAAAGGCCAGCAGGTTGGAGATGCTGCAGTTTAAGTCTGAGGGCTGTCTGTTGGAAGAATCCCCTCTTCCTAGGAAAGAAGTCAATCTTTCCTCTATAAAGACATCAAGTGATTGGATGAGTCCCACCTACACTGGTGGAGAATAAGTGGCTTTACTCAAAGTTTACTTATGTAAACGTTAATCTCATCTAAAAAATACTTTCACAAAAACATCTATAGTAGAATAACGTTTGAACAACTACCTGATATCATGGCCGAGACAAGTTGATGCATAAAATTAACCATTACAAGTATACTCCTTGTCAACTTGGCACCCATACCCATCTCCTTAAACCATACTTTAAATAAAGACAATAGAATCATACCTCTACCTAACATGATATAACTACCCTGTATAAATAGAAAATGCACTGACCTTTTCCCCAGAAGATCCAAAGTTGATTCATCTCACTGATATACCATAACTTAAATAAATACTGTGATGTAAAGTTAACAATACTTAAATACTGTGCTATGAAGTCAATACATCTTATGCTACATGATCAAAGAGGGAAGAAAACAAAGATATTTTCTATATATTAAATATACACATATACATATATATACACATGCAGAACTATATCATAATAAATGAAAGAAGAAATACTCATGACAGACTATATTGCTTCCCCAGTTAAAGGTAAGTACACTAATTTTTCCCCATTGCTTTAAGCTAATTTTAATAAATTTTATTCATCTTCTACTTACTGCTATATTGACTAAATAGCATCCCATCTTAATTATCCCTTTAAAAACAAGGTTCTAAATAATATATCAGTATTCAGAGAAGCAGATTTGCAATGATGTTGCTGATTGCCTTCAATTAAACTTAATAAAGTGACCATAATCTTATAAACTGATGCCGATCTTTCCCCAAACAGTAATTCTAACCAGCCCCATGTAACTTTGGCTGATGGCTGTGCTAATTTCCTTACATCAAAATACTTTAAAGTAGAAAAAACCTGTCATTTAAATTTTTGTAAGTTTTAATTGAGGAGATGTTTCATTGTATAATTAGTTTTTTATCAACACATTCAATCTTCTTAAAATTTAGATAGCAATGTTCTTGATATAGATGGATTCTTTTTCATCTGTGAACATTAATATTTATAGAGAGTACACCACACTAACAATAGATGAATAGACTATAAAGGATCTTTCACAAACTTGCTTACTATGAAGACATTCAGCAAAACATCGAGGGAGTTTATATGGAAAATCAGTTCAATTTTTCTTGTCTCTCTTTAGTGAAATGAAGTGCTCTTCATAAAAATGCTTGTTTAACATGGGCCTTAAGTAATTTGTTTTAGCCTGGGCAGTATTCCAAGTGTTACCTCATACCTAAATGCCAAAGTTTCTAATGGCTTTCACAAAAGAGAATAGTCATATGGTAAGACTTTACTAATTAGGATGACTGGGAAAAAATCGTCTGGGGGTAGTGTACATACATTATCATGTATTTTCAAGCAAAATGAGTTGTGCTGCTTTCACAGCACAACTGTGGAAATATAATGCCTGCCTAGTAGAAGTTTCA
>CAUYRT010074773.1:0-11907 GCA_963574885.1 Lepilemur ruficaudatus
ATATATATAGAAAAAATTAGCCGGGCATGGTGGCGCATGCCTGTAGTCCCAGCTACGTGGGAGGCTGAGGCAGAAGGATTGCTTGAGCCCAGGAGTTTGAGGTTGCTGTGAGCTAAGCTGACGCCACGGCACTCACTCTAGCCTGGGCAACAGAGTGAGACTCTGTCTCAGAAAAAAAATAAATAAATAAAAAAATAAACAAATTGAGAGAGAGAAAAAATTAATTAATTAATTAATTTCTGGGGGAAATGTGCACATTTTGATGCTTAAAAGCAGAGGTCAATGAACTTTTTCTATAAATGGCAAGATGATAAATATTTCAGTGTTGGCAGGCTAAGAGGCAGAATCACCATATTATGTAGGTACTTATATAACAAGAGAGAAAACACATTTCCACAAAATTTGTATTGACAAAATTCAAAATATAATAAATTGAGTTCAGTACTTTTTTATGGGTCTACTAATGAGAATAATGGAATTCTTTTTTTGGAAATAATATGCCACTTAATTGGGGTTCATGCTGAAGTTGATGAATGAGCTTTGGAGTGATGGCAGTTTAAAAAATACCTTCATTGCGTGCCTGTAGTCCCAGCTACTCGGGAGGCTGAGGCAGTAGGATTGCTTGAGCCCAGGAGTTTGAGGTTGCTGTGAGCTAAGCTGACGCCACGGCACTCAGTCTAGCCCAGGCAAAAGAGTGAGACTCTGTCTAAAAAAAAAAAAAAAAAAAAAAATACCTTCATTGTTTGGACCTGCATATTTAGCTGTTTTGGAACCCAGTTCATTCCTCCTTGAGTTTCAAATATAAGACTGCTACAGTCACATCACAATATTCAGTGGTGAAATCCTGTTTGTTAACTGTCCTTCCCATTCCTTTTCATTTAGAATCAGAATAAACTTGTATTTCAAATATCTAAAAAAAAAAAAATTGGGGTTCAATGTTAGTGTTTCCTATCATCCAAACAGATTGCAAATGTTCATCTGTTAATGCTGATCCGTAATGAGATTTTAAATATTTTTTTCTTTGAAAATGTCTTTTCATATAGACAGGTACTGCCAAATACTGACATTAATCCACAAGCATATGATTTTAACTGAGCTTGGAAGGCATTTATATAATTAGATTTTTCTCTTGATATTTGCCTTCTAGTACGTCATTATATTTCAGATTAATCACTTCTAATTGTAGTTTCAAGGGAAGCTCTTCAATTGCAAAGTTAAATGAATTTTGAAATATGGAACTGTCCTTTCTACTTGCACTGATGTCTGACAAACTGCTAGAACTATAGTTTGAGCTCAGAAAATATCAACTGCAAATTTATGTGAGAATGGAGATCTTGCTTTTGTTTCAACAGCATGGGAAGTGTATTAAGAAGCTTCATATTGTGAATCAAATAAAGTTAGTTGTTGAAATGACTTCATCACAGTGTAAGTTTCACATATAAGCACAATTTTGCCTTGTCATTTTAGGTAGAATTAAGAAACAGTATCAAGCAACCAACTTCATTTCTGTGCAGAACATGAATTAACAAACATCTTCTAACTGAACAGTTACTTTTAAAACAACCCCTTAACCATGGACACAAGTCTTTAAACATATGGTTTTTAAATACCATTGTTTTTGCACACTCTGACATGTATTTTTTCATCCCAACATCATGTCATAAATGAAGAGATAATAGAGAATTTCTTATAATTGGACAAATACACTAATGTTCAGTAATAACCTGTAATCTATTTTTCATAATCCAAGTTTATAAAAAGTTAATTTTGGGCTGGGCGCGGTGGCTCACTCCTGTAATCCTAGCACTCTGGGAGGCCGAGGCAGGTGGATTGCTCAAGGTCAGGAGTTCGAGGCCAGCCTGAGCAAGAGCGAGACCCTGTGTCTACTAAAAATAGAAAGAAATTAATTGGCCAACTAAAAATATATAGAAAAAATTAGCCGCGCATGGCGGCGCATGCCTGTGGTCCCAGCTACTCGGGAGGCTGAGGCAGAAGGATTGCTTGATCCCAGGAGTTAGAGGTTGCTGTGAGCTAGGCTGACGTCATGGCACTCTAGCCCGGGCAACAGAGTGTGACTCTGTCTAAAAAAAAAAAAAAAAAAAGTTAACTTTGGAACTTCTGTTATTGTTAGCCAGCAGACAGTCTTTTCCGGTCCACAATTAAAGAAGTCAGTATTTTTTTTTTTTTTTTTTTGAGACAGAGTCTCACTCCGTTGCCTGGGCTAGAGTGCGGTGGTGTCACCCTAGCTCACAGCAACCTCAAACTCCTGGGCTCAAGCGATCCTCCTGCCTCAGCCTCCCAAGTGCACCACCATGCTTGGCTAATTTTTTTCTATTTTTAGTTGCCCAGCTAATTTTGTTTTTCTATTTTTTTAGAGATGGGGTCTCCCTCTTGCTCAGGCTGGTCTTGAACCCCTGAGCTCAAGGAATCCTCCTGCCTCGAAGAAATCAGTATTTTTGGAATTACTGTCCAAGCTGTTTGGGGGCTCCTTCTGCATTGCTACTAGATAAGACATGAAACTCGATTTGTCCTTCAGCAGCGGGATTTTAGTTGGTACAAGTGGTCATCACTTCCTTTTTCTCCTTGGATAGCTGACACAGGACAGGAAGACAGAGGTCTTTCTGATACTCTGAAGATCCATTTCAGGAGATCCATACTGTTGGTATTTGTTAATGTGTGATAAGGCATGTCCAGCCTCCACACTTTGTTATAGTTCTCCTTCATACACACGTATCAGCAGAGCTGTCCTGTAGGCTGACGATTCTTAACTCCCACGTGGCTAGAGAATAGCAAGCAAGGCCCCAAACCAGGTCTTTGGGTGCTGTCTAGTCCTTTCAGGACAGTTGCTTTGATAGGAGAAAGGGGTTGGGTCTGAGTCTGGGTATGGGCTGGGAGTGAGGCACATTTAAGGTGCTGAAAACACACCTCATCTCTGTGCCATTTTGCTCAGGGCCAGCCCGAAGTGAGAATGGTCAATTCCTAGTTTTGCCACCATCGTCCTCACACCTAAATTCCGTGTAGGTATATTCTCCGCGGAACTGAGCTGAGTGAAGCTGATAGCAGGCAGCGCAGTGCCCCCTTTTGCCACCCCAGGGAAGCCAAGCAGCTGCGAGACTGTGCCCACCGCCCCTCCACTCTCCCAGCAAACTTCCGGGAGCCGCGGCTGTGAACACAGGACGTGTGTGCGGGAAGGGTCACCGGGTCGAGTGGCGCTCCCCTAGCACTCGGGGCCTCCAGGGTGTGGGCGGGGAGGAGCTTGTACCCGCGGGGCGGGGCAGGGCGCGGCGGGGCGGGGAGGAGTCCGCACGGCGGGAGCTGCAGCTGCGGTCTGGCGCTCTCCAAGCGGCGCACCGCATGGCTGGGGTCGCAGGGGCCCACCGCGCACGGACGTTCGGACAAACACGGTCTATATACCGAGAGGGGAGCGGGGCCACTCCCGCGTGCGGCCTCAGCGATGAATCGAGAGATCCCACCCCGCGGAGAAGAAGGCAGGGATGATCAGGCCGCGCTGTCTCTTTAAGACCGTGTTCTTGCTAACACCGACGGTAAGTAACCTGGCCCTGGTCTCGGGGGAAACCCTGAGGCGGGAGGGGTCCTTGGTTTGATATAGATAGGTGGGTGAAAGTACAAATCTCTGGGCGTGGAATTTGGGAAAGTTATGAATGGGATGGGGGAGACTCTGCTTTGAGCCAAAGCCCCCAGGTACCTTGTAAATTTTAGCAGGGTTCCCGGAGAGAGCCGTGAGACTAGTCAGGGCTAAGTTCCAAAGGGAGGAGAGGAGAGCCGCCCACCTGGCTTCAGCGTCCACACCTCAGGTACAGTCCTTCATGAATCTTGGTAAGCACAGTAGCTTGTAAGTTATTGGGGTGAATGGCAGAAGCTTCAGGCTTCAGTGGTGGGTGGGAAGGCAGAGGAACAGACCACTGCCAGGTGGGCCTTAGGCACCTGCTTTTGCAGGCAGTTTTCTGGGCTGAGAAGTGGAGCTGGCCTGCCCACCTATAGGGCATCCAGCAGCTCCCTTAGGACCTCAAAAGGCACAGTAGCAAGCAGATGGCAGCACTGTGCCTCTCTGGTGCCCACTGGGCAGAGGCTGGGTGGTGTGATGACACTAGGTGAACAGAATGAAGATTGTGAAGTCACAGAGGAAGTGGGATGCTACAGCTGAGGCCTGGGGCTGGCTGCCTGGAGAGAGAAAAGGTGCTGCCCAGGGAGGCTCAGTGCTTTCTGCCTGTGGAAGGGACCCTCTGGGATCAGCGGGGCATATCTGGTGCCCATGGTGGACTGATGAGTCGGGTGAGGCCACCCTACTACAAGGGTCCCCCTCCCCATCCTACACAGGAATAAAAACAGCCCCATGTCCACCTGCTGGAAGCCTAAATACCACCCACACCATGTGGAAGGAAAACAGTAGAGAAACTGAGTGGCACATCCTGCTGCCCCTCTCTTCTCCCAAACTACCTCCCAGGTAGACTACTCTTGCCCTGTCCAAGCCCAGCTCTGTGAGCTTTCTGTTCCTCCTGAGTAGTTGACGTCTAGGATTGGGGTATCAGGGCTCTGGGGAATATGCACTGGAGAGCAAATGAATCTGGAAGATCACCACTGACTCCCACCCTCCTACTTCTCCAGATGCAGAGGCCTCCATGGCTGTGATAAGCCTGCTGTTCTTGGCAGTAATGTATGTTGTTCACCACCCCTTGATGGTCAGTGACCGGATGGACCTGGACACACTAGCCAGAAGTCGGCAGCTGGAGAAGAGAATGAGTGAGGAGATGCGCCAGTTAGACAGAGAGTTTGAAGAGAGAAAGCGAGCAGCTGAGCAGAGGCAGAAGGCAGAGAACTTCTGGAGAGGAGACACAACCAACGACCAGTTAGTGCTGGGGAAGAAAGACATGGGGTGGCCATTCCAGGCTGACAGCCAGGAGGGGCCTCTGGGCTGGATGCTGGGAAACCTGTGGCACGCTGGCCTCATTTGCGTTTTTCTCATCTTTGAGCTCCTACGACAGAACATGCAGCATGAGCCGGCCTTTGATTCCAGCAGTGAGGAAGAGGAGGAAGTCCGTGTTGTGCCCATCACCTCTTACAACTGGCTCGCTGACTTCCCCACCTGGGAAGCTCTGGACTCCTTTTACAAATATTATATCCAAAATGCCATCCGTGACCTGCCCAGCACCTGTGAGTTCGTGGAGAGCTTTGTGGACGATCTCATTGAGGCCTGTCGGGTGCTCAGCCGCCGGAAGGCTCACCCACAGTTGGAGGACTGCTTGGGCATTGGGGCTGCCTTTGAGAAATGGGGAACCCTGCACGAGACTCAGAAATTTGATATCCTGGTGCCCATTGTCCCTCCTCAGGGCACTATGTTTGTCCTGGAGATGAGGGATGCAGCCCTAGGCCGCCGCTGTGGCCGTGTGCTGGTGGAGTCAGAATGCATGTGCAAGCGCGAGAAACTCCTAGGGGATGTGCTATGCCTGGTGCACCACCACAGGGACCAGTCGGTGGTCTCAGGGAAGTGTAGCAGCTCCATCAAGGCAGCTCTCTGCACCGGCCTCCACCTGGATGTGTGCAAGACCATGCAGTGGTTCCGGACAATGGTGGGCAATGCCTGGGCCCTTGTGGCCCACAAATATGACTTTAAACTCAGTCTCCCACCGTCTACTACCTCCTGCAAGCTCAGGCTGGACTATCGTTCAGGACGCTTTCTTTCAATCCACTTGGTCCTGGGGGTACAACGGGAAGATACCTTGGTCTACCTGTTGAGTCAGGCTCCTGACCAGGAACAGCTCACCAGTGTAGACTGGCCTGAGTCCTTTGCAGCCTGTGAACACTTGTTCCTGAAGATGGTAGGGCGTTTTGCCCCTGAGAACACCTGTCACCTCAAGTGCCTCCAGATCATTTTAAGTCTCCGGGACCATCAGAGCTTACCCCACGGGGTATCCCGCCCCATCCTCACCTCTTACCACTTCAAAACGGCCCTCATGCACCTGTTGCTACGGCTGCCCCTGACGGACTGGCAGCACAACATGCTCTCTCAGCGGCTCCAGGACATTCTCTGGTTCTTGGGCCGTGGCCTCCAGCAGAGGACCCTCCATCATTTCCTCATTGGTAACACTTTCCTACCCCTGACCATCCCGATCCCTAAGGCATTTCGGAATGCTGAGCCTGTCAATCTCTTCCAACACCTGGTGCTAAACCCCATGGCACATTCACAGGCAGTGAAAGAGTTTCATAACCTTCTGACCCAGGTAAAAACTCTGCCCTGTGCCCCACTGGCTGCGGCACCTTAATGTAAAGGCCATTAAAAAAAAAAAGACGGGAGCAGGTATTTCTGATTCCTCAGGCTGCAAAAGAGTTTATTTTTCAGATATATCAGCAGTGTATGTGACCTTCACCTTGCTGGTAGGGGCTATGATAAATTAAGACACTTTAAGGAGCGTGTGAAATGGTCAGGAGGATGGATGCAGCCTGCAGGGCATAATCTAGGGTGAGTCTTCTGAGGCTTTTTTCTTTTGACTTTCATCATGACCCAAAGAAGGCCCAGGGAAACAGATGTAATGGTAGGATCTTGCTGCTAAGTAGTTGAAATCCAGAGGGGGCCTGTGAAGTTATGTTTTTCTGTTAACACTGGAAGCAAAAGAGAACCACTGGAGAATACCTCCATTCCAGCTTATTCCTTTTTGTGAATGACTCTCAACATGTTCCTTGTGAATTGGTTTACTCTGAACTGTTAGCTTAATTCCCATCCAAGCTGATGGCACTCCATTTTATTCCAAGTACTGTGATGGGCAACTTCTCTTATTTTAGGTTCTAATTTTTCAGGCCATCTCTATTTTGAAAATATAATCAAGATGTTTATTTTCCATTTTCTTAATTTAGTCTTTTTTTTTTTTTTTTTTTTTTTTGGAGACAGGGTCTCTGTTGGCCTGGGTAGAGTGTAGGGGCATCATCATAGCTAACTATAGGCTCAAACTCCTGGGCTCAAGCGATCCTCCTGCCTCAGCCTCTCCAGTAGCTGAGACTACAATTTTAGCCCATTTTCATATGACAATATAGATGTTTTTACGCATGTAAAAAAATTCCAGTATTACCTAAATAATAAGCCTTGATTCACAAACAAATTATAAGTCAATAGAGACCTGTCTCATAATTGAGATAATGTGTTTACTATAATTAATGAAATAGCCAATATATAATGAACTTTTTAGTGCATGGGAACAACATTATTTTAAAAAGGACTTTTTTTTTGAGACAGAGTCTCACTCTGTTGCCTGGGCTACAGTGCTCAGCCTAGTGCTCACAGCAACCTCAAACTCCTAGGCTCAAGCAATCCTCCTGCCTCAGCCTCCCGAATAGCTGGGACTATAGGCATTCGCCACTACGCCCAGCTAATTATACATATATATTTTTAGTTGTCTGACTAATTTCTTTCTATTTTTAGTAGAAACAGGGTCTTGCTGTTGCTCAGGCTGGTCTTGAACTCCTGACCTTGAGCGATCCTCCCACCTCGGCCTTCCAGAGTGCTAGGATTACAGGCATGAGCCACTACTCCTGGCCAGGACATTGTTTTTGAGGGTTCCGAGATCAACAATTACTTTGTTTCTGAAGAGAAGCCACTTGTTTGTTAAATGGAAAGAATGTTTAGCTACCGTGTGTAGCTATGCTTTTTCTCAGTCTGATCATGCCTTTGTATTCTCTTTTCAAAGATGACGAAGGGATTATTTGAACTATGTTTGTGGTTTTGAAAAGAGCGGTCATCACAATCCAGGCCCACTGCCAGGGTTGGACAGGAAGGGATTATGAAGCACTCCAATTCTAACAAAATCATGCTTCTAGAGATATGATTGGTGTATTTTTCCCTTCTTTCAAAACTTTGGGCATGCTGAGGAGGAGTGTTAAGAAATGCAACTATAGTTATGGGTGTGGTTGTTTTGGAAATACCAATGCTGTTCTACCTAGCACTGCCAGGAAGATCTACTGGGGAGGAAAGTCTGTCCCCATTTAACTTGACCTCAAAGGGGATCAGATGGCTGACCTTTATGGGCTTCTGATGTAGAATCCACAGCCTACCCCCCCGCCCACATACACACAAAGCAAAAATAAATTAAAAGTGCCCCAGAAGCTGATGCCAGGCAATATTTGGGGCTCCTGCTGCACAATAGCTACTGTGTTCTCCTGTCGCCTGCTGGCATCCATCAGGTACTGCTTTCAAGGTAAGATGCAATGATGGTTGGCTCTATGCTAGTGGGATTCTGGTGTTTTAAAAACATCTATATACTTCTTGTTTAGAAAATCATTTGCTGGTGTTTCAGTTACAATTCAATAAAGGAGGCTATTTTCTGTATACTTTGGAATCTGTGCAATAACACACTTAGCAGGTCAACATTCTCACATGCCTGTTCCCAAGAAGTTCATGTTACCCTGGGATAGCTCCATCCAGTACCTCCTGGTATTTCTCAATACACCTTGAACCAGTCTGCCTTGTGGTTTCCCAGTGGCATGGCCAGTAGCCAGGAAAGAATAATTCAGGATGTTAAGGAACACCTAGGTTATTAATTTTCATGGTGCCCAAACGAAAATATCAGCCAAATTAAAAGATCTTTGTGACTACAAATAACATGCATAAACAAACTCTAGAAGTCTGTTCCAGTAGAAAGGTGATATGATTTCTAGAACTGCATGATTGTTTCTAGTCTAATAGGAAACAAGAAAGAAAATGTCAAGTTATGAGTGGGCAGAAGATTACAAAGGGAACAGTCAGCAAAGCTTGGGTGGGGCAGAGGTACAAAAAAGAGCATAGAAAAAAAAAACAAGTAGTAATGGAAAGAACAGACCTGTAGTGCTCTGGGAATTACTCTTACAATTAAAGGGAAACCTCTCCAGATAGGAAATTAAGCTTTATTCTAAAACAAAAGATGGCTAGCCCCCAGGATACAACAGCAGTTATAGTAATGGGAATACTTAGTATTCACTGAGCATTGCCAATGGTCCAGGCACCATTCTGGATGCTTTACATCTGGTAACTCACTTAATCCTTACACTATAACCCCATGAAGCAGGTCCTTTATCCCCTCCATTTTACATATGAGGATACTGAGGCACAGAAAGAATATACAACTTCCCAAGGTCACATAGCCAGTAAGTGACAGAGCCTGGAGGAAAATACCTGCCCTAGCAACCCTTCAGTGTGGTCTTTGGAATAAAGCAAGACGTAGGAGTTAAAGTGCTTTGAAAAGCAAAAAGCACTATATTAATTTTAAAGGGTGGGATGTTATTGTTTGGAAATTCTAGAAGACAGAAATTGTTGGTTCTTAGCCCAGTCTTTAGGAGGTCAGGAATTTCCTATCACATAAAAAAACTAAAGACATTTGTGTAGGAGCCAAATCAAATGCAAAGCTGTTTCAACTATGTGCCCATTGAGTCCCAGTGACTTGACGGTTTGTATCAGGAACTGCATTATGACATAAGCTACCTGTAGGTTGGAAGGTCATGGCAAATTTACAGCCCACAGATTGCTTGTTCAGGTAGCCAATGGATAATACTATTGTTCCTCACGTAAACTAAGGCTGTTTCCCACTTATTTTGGAGAATTAGTATCCCCATGAGGGTGACTCCAGTAACTCCAAGTAGTGCTTTTCTGGCAGCCTGGGAGTTGGGGAGGGGCCCCACTACTTTACATTTGTACAGAGGAATTGAGTTTGCATATCACTGATACCACTGATAAATCATTCACTCTTTGGGCACCCTCTGTAGACCTAACCTCCAAAACAAAGATGACATTCAGGGCAGGAGGTGAAAGACTTGTCCATACTGGGCCACTAGGAAGGTCTGGCCCACAGAGACACTGGGGATAGAGGAAGCTCTAAGCAGTCAGCTTAGGTGGCTCCATTATCCCCACAGAACAGCCTCAGGCCTCACCTAGTGGGTCACCTAGTAGCCTTCCTCTGCCAGGGTTCCAAGCTAGTTCTTCAGAGGCTCCCAATTCAGTGCCACCTACCACCCTCCCAACCCTTGCTGCTGTTAGCACACACAAGGAATCCAGAGGGTCACACTTGTTCCCACTCTCCTCAAATGCACTCAGCTGAGAACAAGTGAGGGCAATGACAGGACTCTAGCCCATACTGAGCCCATGTGCTCGCAGAGAGTTTAATCTATTACTTAATTCTTCATAATAGCGAAGTGGGTATTGTCATCCTCCTATAAATGAGATAGATGGGGAAGAAAATGAGGCCCAGAAACGTTAAGCCCAACCCAGGATTTACACTTGCCTTCCAACTGTACTCATTCAGCACACATGTAAGTACTTACTTGCTGTGTCCAGGGCCTGCGTCAGGCACTGGGAAAAGAATGCTGAGCAGACACAACTTCATCCTCATGGAGCTGACAGTCTAAGGAGGAAATAGACATGACACAGTCACCCCAGTGCATGTAAAACTGCAACCGAAGCCTCCAGTAAGGAGACTTGTGCACATATCAGGGAAGGTCTCCCTGAGTATAGGGGAGCTAAAACCTGACTGGAGCTAAGGGAGTAACAATGGGGAAGAGGATCCTAGGTGGAGGAGTGCACATATGCATGTGCAGAGGCCCTGGGGTGGGAGCAGGCCTGGTGAGGGGTCTGAAAGAAGGCCCAAGTGGCTGGAGGGTGGGGAGCAAGGGGAGGCAAGGTTCAAAATGAGGCTAGAGAGGCTGCAGGGGAGTTGGTGGTCAGGGGGTGCAAGCTGACTCTGCAGGACCTTATAGGACCTTTCGAACTCTTCAGTGGAAGCTTTGAAGGGTTTTAGACTTCCAGGAGAAAAATGGTGGGGGACAAGTGGGAGGGACAGCTCAGATTTGTACTTGGCAAACACCAATGAGACAGGGGTCAGAGCAGGCCAGTGGGAAGGTAATGTGGATGAAAAGGAGGCAAGAGTGAAGAGATTTTTAGGAGGTAAAAAGTTGATACTGGATTGTGTGTGGAGAGAGGGGAGGAGGGAGCCATCCAGGATGACTCCTAGTGCAGATTTGGGTTCTTGGGTAGCTGGTAGTATCATCTGTTGAGATGAAGAACACTGTAAACTCCTTTTCTTTCCTCTATCCCACACTGCCTTACACTAAAGATTTGAAGGTGGTCAGTGGCATAACAAGTTCACACGAACAACAAATAGGTTTGTGACCTAAAAATGAAACCCTAAACACCTCCCCCCACCCCTGCCAGCTTAACCGACCCCTCTTGGCCAAGGGGACCCCAGAAAAAAACCTTAAAACTGAGTTGCCAGCCATGACCGATGGGAGGTGTAAAGCACAATTACACATATGTGCTTTCTCTTCATAAATATTCATGACTCCTATAGCTTGTTAAATATGTTTATTTAGCCACCCTGCTTAGTATAAAATCTTGTTCCCTTTTAACTCTTCCTTGAAACACGTATTCCTGGCTTGTGGCTGGGACAGTGTTTCCCAGCTTGCCAGAATGGCCACTGCAAGCTGAGAAACTTTGACGAGAAATAAAGCTCTCCCTTTTCCAAAGTATAAACCTAGCGGTATCTTTTTGGTGTTTTTGGTTTTTTTTAGTTAATAGGTTTAAAAAGTGGTTTCGACAAAGGGCAGTACTTTTTGGTTGCCAAAATAACTGAGGGGCACTGATGACATTTAGTGGGCAAAGGTGTCAGGGATGCTAAACAGGTCTACAAAGAGGGCAAGAGTCCCTACATCAAGATTGTTTCACCTTACTGCCAATAGCATCTTCGAGGACATACACTATAAAAGAGGTCAGATGTGTGACTTATAAGAAATTATAGGAGGAGCCGGGCGCGGTGGCTCACGCCTGTAATCCTAGCACTCTGGGAGGCCGAGGCGGGCGGATCGCTCAAGGTCAGGAGTTCGAAACCAGCCTGAGCAAGAGTGAGACCCCGTCTCTACTATAAATAGAAAGAAAGA
>CAUYRT010074774.1:0-13430 GCA_963574885.1 Lepilemur ruficaudatus
GTTGGAGCACTATGTATGTACTCTATGGACTACTTTGACAGAGTAGATTTTTGAATGTAACAAGATAAGTCAACTTGAGTGGTAATATATTTTTGGAAATCAGCTCACTACAAATTGTGACTGTAAACATTGTACTGTAAATGCTTTGTAGTTTTCCCCCATTCTCTGGTTTTAACTGAGCATTTTATATGATTCTGTTTTCTCGCTTGTCTTAGCATGTCAATTATACTTCTTTAAAACATTTTTAGGGGTACCCATAGAATTTGCAGTACATATTTACAACTAATCTAAGTCCTATTTTGAATAACACTACACTGCTTCATAAACAGTGTAAGTACTTTATGAGAGTATTATGAATTCCTCCCTCCTGTTCTTTATAACACTGCACTATTCATTTCACTTATCTGTAGACTATAATCACTGAATACATTGTTGCTACTTTTTTTTTGAACAAATTGTTTTCTGTTAGACCAATAAGGAAAATAAAAGATTCAATTTTCTTTTCATTTATTCCTTCTCTGACACTCTTCTTTTCTTTATGTAGATCGTAGCTTATGACCTATATAATTTTTCTTCTCTTTGAAGAACTTCTTTTAACATTTCTTGCAATGTGGGTTAACTGTTGATAGATTCCCTCAATATTTGCTTGTTTGAGAAAATCTTCATTTTTCTGCTGTTGAAAGATAATTTCACCAGGTAAAGTATTCTAAATTGGTGTTTTTTTCTTTTTCAACACTAAATATTTCACTCTACTTGCCTGCATGCTTTCCTGAAGACATGTCCAATTTAATTGTTGTTCTCTGTAGATAATTTTCCCCTCCTTTGCCTTCATTCAAGATTTTCGTTGTCTTTGATTTTCCGTAATTTGAATATAATATACCTATGTGTAGATATTTGGTATTTATTCTGATTGGTGTTTTAATTTTTTTATTTCTTTATTTTTTTTTAGACAAAGTCTCACTCTGCTTGCCTGAGCTACAGTGCAGTGGCATCATCATAGATCACTGCAACTTCCAACTCCTGAGCTCAAGTGATAATTCTGCCTCAGCCTCCTGTGTAGTGGGACTACAGGTACATGTCACCACACTCACTGAGTTTTTTTACTTTTTGTAGAGACAGGATCTTACTCAACCCTACACAAAGTCATGGAAATTAAACAACCTACTGCTGGATGATTATTGGGTCAAGGAGGATATTTAGATTGAAATCACAAGATTGTTTGAACTAAATGACAAAGAAGACACAAGTTGTCAAAATCTGTGGGATTCAGCAAAAGCAGTCCTAAGAGGAAAATTTGTGGCCACAAATGCCTACATTCAAAAGACAGAAAGATCACAAATCAACAATCTAGTGAATCATCTCAAGGAAATAGAAAAGCAAGAGGAAACCAATCCCAATCCCAGCATAAGAAAAGAAATAAGTATGGTCAGAGTGTAACAAAATGAAATCAATAACAAAAGAATTATACCGAAGATTAATGAAACAAAAAGCTGGTTATTTGAAAAGATAAGCAAAATTGACAGACTTCTTGCTAGATTAACCAGAAACAGAAAAGAAAGGACTCTAATAAGCTCAATAAGAAATAAAAAAGGACATATTACAACTGATACCACAGGAATACAAGATATCATTTCTGAATACTATAAAAATCTCTATGCACATAAACTTGAAACCTTGAGGAAGTGGACAAATTCTTGGAAATACACACCTCAGTTAGGAAGAATTAGAATTCCTGAACAAACCAATGTCAAGCAACAAAACTGAAACAGCAATAAAGAATCTTCCAACAAAAAAAAATTCCTGGAACAGATGGTTTCAGAGCTGAATTTTACCAAACCTACAAAGAAGAACTGGAACCTATACTGCAGGAATTATTTCATAATATTGAGAAGAAAGAAATCCTCCCCAACTCATTCCATGAAGCCAATATCACCTTAATATCAAAGCCAGGAAAGGACAAAACAGAAAAGAAAACTACAGACCAATATCCCTTATAAATATAGACACAAAAATTCTCAATAGAATCCTAGCAAAATGAATTCAGTTGCAAGCCAAAAAAAAAAAAAAAAATCCACCTTGACTAAGTGGACTTCATCCCAGAGATGCAAGGATGGTTCAGCATGTACAAATCCATAAATGTGATTCACCACATAAATAGAAGCAAAAGCAAACACCACTTGATCCTCTCAATAGATGCAGAAAAAGCATTTGAGAAATTTCAGCACTCTTTTATGATAACACTTAACAAAATAGGCATAGATGGAATATACCTCAATATTATAAAACCATATATGACAAACCCACAGCCAGCATCATACTGAATGGGGAACAATTGAAAGCAGTCCCACTTAGAACTGGAACCAGACAAGTTTGCCCATTGTCACCACTCCTATTCAATTTAGTGCTTGAAGTCCTAGCTAGAGCAATGAGGCAAGAGAAGGAAATCAAAGACATCCAAATTGGGAAAGAAGAGGTCAAACTATTGGTCTTTGCTGATGATATGATCTTATATTTAGAAAACCCCAAAGATTCTTCCAAGAGACTTCTTGAATTGATAAATAAATTCAGCAAAGTCTCAAGTTATAAAATGAGTTTGATGTGCACCATCTGCGGGAGGGTCATGCTTGAAACTCTGACTCAAAGGGGGAGAGGGGCAAGGGCAGTATACATAACCTTAACATTTGTACCCCCATAATATGCTTAAATAAAAAAATATAAAAAATATTAATTAATAAGTTATCACAGAAAAAAAATCAATGTGCAAAAATTCTATATACCAACAACAGTCAAGCTGAGAATCAAAGACTGAATATCTTTCATAATAGCAACAGAGAAAATAACATATCTAGGAATGTATTTAACCAAGGAGGAAATTAAAGACCTCTACAGAGAGAACTACAAAACACTGAGGTAGGAAATAGCAGAGAATGTAAACAAATGGAAAAACATTTCATGCTCATGGATCGGTAGAATGAACATTGTTAAAATGTCTATTCTGTGCAAAATAATTTACTAATTCAATGCAATCCCCATTAAAATAGCTACATCATTTTTTCACAGATCTAGAAAAAATAATTCTATGCTTCATATGGAACCAGAAAATACCCCAAATAGCCAAAACAACCTTAGGCAAAAGAACCAATTGGGCGATATTTCTTTACCAGACTTCAAGCTATCCTACAATGTTATAGTGACCAAAACAGCATGGTACTGGCACAAGAACAGAGACATAGACCAATGGATTAGAACAGAGAACTGAGATATAAAACCATTCCCATATTACCCTCTGATCTTTGTCAAAGCAGACAAAAACATACAACAGGGTAAAAAAATCCCTATGTAAGAAATGGTGGTGGGAAAATTGGATCGCCACATGTAGAAGACTGACACAGGATCTGTACCTCTCATCACTCACAAATTAATGCACAATGGATAACACACTTAAACCTAAGGCACGAAACTGTAAGAATTCTAGAAGACAATGTTGGAAAAACTCTTATAAATATTGGCCTTGGCAAAGGATTTATGAAGAAGGCCCTAAGGCAATCACAGCAACAACAAAAATAAATAAATGGGACCTAATTAAAGTTAAAAGCTTTTTGCACAGCCAAGGGTACAGTCAACAGAGCAAACAGACAACCTACAGAATGGGAGAAAATATTTGCATGGTATACATCTGATAAAGGGCTAATAACCAGAATTTACAAAGAACTCAAGCAAATGAGCAAGAAAAAAATCAAACCACCCCATTAAAAAGTGGACAAAAGACATAAGCAGAAACTTTTCAAATGAAGATAGACTAATGGCCAATAAACATATGAAAAAATGCTCAATGTGTCTAATCATTAGAGAAATAAAAATCAAAATGCAGTGAGGTATCACCTTACAGCAGTGAGAATGGCTTTTATCAAAAAGTCCCAAAACAACAGATGCTGGCATGGATGTGAAGAGAAAGTCCCACTCTGTTAGTGGGACTGAAAACTAGTACAACCTCTATGGAGAGTAGTATGGAGACACCTCAAACAACAAAAAGTAGACTTACTATTTTACCCAGCAATCCAGCACTGGGTATTTACTATAAGGAAAAGACACTTGCAGTAGAATGTTTATTATAGCAGAATTCACAATTGCAAAGATGTGGAATCAAACCAAGTACCCATCAATGTGTGAGTGAATTAATAAAATGTGGTGTATGCATACCATGGCATACTACTCAGCCATAAAAAGAAATGTTGAATTAATACCTTTTGTAATACCCTGAATGGAATTGGAGACCATTCTTGTAAGTGAAGTATCGCAATAATGGAAAATCAAATACCACATGTACTTATATTAAATGGGAACTAATCAATCAACACTCATCTGCACATATGGTAGTAAAACTCAATGGAAATTAAGCAGGTGAGAGGGGAGAGAAGGAGATGGGTGAATACACACCTAACAGGCACTATGGACACTATCTGGGGGATAGGCACGCTTATAACTGTGACTGAAACTGTACCAAAGCAATTCACGTAACCCAAATGTTTGTACCCCCATAATATTCTGAAATTTAAAAAAAGCATAAAAAGGTATAAATGGCAAGGAGAAAGACAAGGGAAAAACCCTCAATCAAAGTAATGGAAGGCAGGAAAGAAGAAAAAGAATCAAAGATAACAATGCTAGATAGAAAATATAAAATAAGTTAGTAGGAATATTAATAGTAATGTAAGCAGATTAGATTTGTCAATTAAAGAACAAAAACTAATATTTGATTAAAAAATATATAGCTACATGCCATTTACAAAAGATCCAACTATAATGACAAAAAAAAGTTTGAAAATCAAGAGATGAAAAAGTTATACTGGAAAAAACAAACCATGAAAAGGGTGGTAGAGAAATATTAGTTTCACAGCAAACAGACTTTAAGGCAAAATCTATGTTAGAAATTGTGAGATAGAATTAGTTTACAGCTGGACAGGAAAAGCTCTATGTTTATCTCTGGGGATGCTTAGATGTCTGGTTTTTGACTCTTGGCCAAGATGGGGCAGTGGAATTTGTGATGTGCTCTTTAAAGTCCCAAACTGCCCTAGTGACCCTTAGGGTCAGTTTCACTGATGGATTGCAACTAGCTTAACTAGCGTGACGAACTGGTTTGATTGTGACCAGGGGCTTTAAAGCCTCCCTACTGAAAACTTCTCCTTGATTTCTTCTCAAGCTGAAATTCCTTACACACATCCTGGTGGTTCAAGTTGAGCCCTGGGGAGTTTGCCTGTGTTCTCTTTCTCTTGCCTCACTGTGTCCTTCATCTTGAAACAAACGACTTACATGCATATACAGAAGCTTCTTGACTTAGGATGGGCTTATGTACCAAAAGACCCATCGTAATTGAAAATATCATTAAGTCAAAAATGCATTTAATACACCTAACCTACTGAACATCATAACCTAGCCTAGCCTACCTTGAATGTGCTCAGAACACTTACATTAGCCTATATTTGGGTAAAATAATCTAACATAAAGCCTATTTTATAATAAAGTATTGAATATCTTAAGTAATTTATTAAATACTGTACTGAAAGAGAAAAACAATGGTTGTAAGAGTACTCAGAGTACAGTTTTTACTGAACAGATATTGGTTTCACATTATCCATAAAGTCAAAATATCATAAGTTGAACCATTGTAAGTCAAAGACCACCTGTACTCTGGGAAGTCTGGCGAGTCCTTTCAAATATTCAAACTGGGACAAATTTTGCAGAGATAAAAAAGGTCAATATGAAAAATAATATTTTACCCAGATGATGTGGCATTGGTCAATCTCTATATGCTTAGAAATATAATCTCAAAATACGCAAAGCAAAATAGAGAATTACTCAGAGGACAAATCCACAATCACTCCTCTTAGAAACTGTTAGGTCAAGTATGCTAACGTTACTTAACTATGGCAGAGTTGTGTTACCTGTTCACCAACAATCTTTGCTCCTTTTCTATAGTGTGGTCTGGAAATAATACTTAGTTTCTCTGCTTTTTTGCTCACTTCCTGTGATTACATCTACCTCCAGGGCCAAGCCATGGGAAGACAGAAAAAAGGCAACAGGGATTTTCCCCAGGCTCTTGGGACCATAGTTTTGGCCAGAGAGAAGGGATCTCCTCCCTCAGAGTTGTAGGTACCTGCACAGCTGCCACTGCCTTGCTGTCCGTTGTCCCAGGGGATTGCCTGGGAGCTGCAATGGGAAAGAACAGAAGAAACACCTTGAGGGATGTCCCTCTCTCAAATCCTTAGGGGCTCTTTTTCCTGCTCTTTGGACTAGAATGAGAGAGCTTCTCTTGGAGCTCTTTTTATTTGTACTCAGTGCAGAGTTCTAGGTTTTGGGATGTTTTTGAATCTAAGGTCAAAAAATAGGAGGAAAAGAGCAGAAAACTCCCCTATGGATTGATCTTACTTTGAGTTCTGTTTTTCCTCCTAATCAGTCTATTATTTACTTTTTAGAGGCCCCAGATAACTGCTCCATGCATTCTGTGCAGGGTTTTTAGTTGCATGCAGGCAATGAGGCAGAGTGCAGTGTACTTACTTCATCTTAATTGGAATCACCTTCTGGAATAATTATCTTATAATCAAAAATCAGTGGTTTGACATTTTGTTCTTTCAGAGCCCATTTTGTTCAGTTAACATAGAGCCCAAGGCAACTCTACTTCCCTTAGCTTTCTCAATCCACTATCAGGGACAAACATGAGATGATCTAAAAAAAATTTACTAACATGGGATGATCTAAAAAAAAATTTACTAACTACATGCATGCTTTCATAGGCACAAGACACTAGAAGTAGAGAGAATTGCTACCTCAGTGAACGTGCGTGTACTGCAAGACTCATTTGGAGTTTCTTAGAAAAGGTTTCCTCATTCATTGTGCATCTAGGCTTTCAAATGGAAGGAGAATAACCTTAGAGATGTTAGAGCAGTAGGTCTCTGATGTGAAACTTCATTTCCTGGCAGTCTCTTTCTGAAGTTTTCCTCTGAAAGCCTGGGACAGCCATCTCAGGCTGTCTACCCAGCCAAGCTCCTTTTCAAAGATTGACTGCAGTGCCAGGACAGTGCATAGGGGCATAGTGGTTAATATTGCACAGATCACATGGCTGACCTTCGTTTTGAAAGTGTTTTTACAGTTTCATAATACATTTAGAAAAAGAGCTTATAATGTATTCTTCAGTTAAAAGCAATAAAACTCCCCTCTTATTTCCAATGGAGCATGACTCCAGTGTATAAAATATTCAAAATTCAATAAACCATTAGAAGGATTTTTTTCTACAGGTACACAGCCACAATGAAAATACTGTCTTGAATTTGGCACAGTATAATTTCTTGAGAACAGAGAGTTACCACTATCACTACTACCAACAATGAGAGAGACATAGAGAGAGAGAAAGAGGGAAAGAGGGAGCGAGGCTGAGAGAAAGAGAGAGAGAATACAAAATTTACTTGATTGGACCTTTTTAGGTTTGAGAAATGATCATTCATTGCAGTTTGTTCTTAAAACAGTAGGTGGCTCCTTAGACCCGAAATAGTTGAGAAGGATATTTTGGTAAGGACAATGCAGACATATAATATAATTCAAGGAGGGAAATCTAGCACTAGGTCCTTTTACTAGGAAAGCAATTTATTGTTACATTTTGAAGTTAGGTAGTCAGAAATGTGTTATCTGAACTTCTTAGAATTGGGGTTGTTGTTGAGGGAGAATCAATGGTAAGGAGTTGTAAAATCAAATTTTGTTATCCTTTTGCTGTGGGATCTAGCATAGCATTGTTGGGATTCTTGCTGTGGGTGTGATTGTCTCTAGGGTCAGGAGATGTGTCAGTGAACACAGACTCAATAGCTATAACATATGAAGTAGGAAGAATTGACACTGAATAAGATATTTTGAAAGAGTTGGAGTTATTTTTTGTTTTGGGATTGGAAAAAGAGAATATGGGATTTGGCAATATTAGTAAGACAAAACCTCCCTGTGACACCATGGATTTATTTTAAATCAAAATAGAGAGCTTGGACAGAATATTTAGTTTTAATGCAAGTGTCAGCGAATTACTTTGTAAAAGAAGCTTCGGAGGCAGCATTTTGATGAAGGAATCAACATAACTGGTGATGGAAGATTCTCGCACACCTAGAAATGAAGAACACTTGGGCCTCTGGAAGAGCAGGGACTGGAAAGTGGGTCTACCATCAAAGCAATAGGAATGTTCTGCCCTTAACTTGACTCATTTAGCCTTTGTCTGTTTCTCTATGTCCCCATAGCAAACCTCTCCTTGATCTTCTGCTCTATTTTTTTTTTCTTTTCCTCCTAACTTCTGTTTTACTCATAGTACAGACAGTCCCTAGGTTATGGACAATCTGACTTATGGTGTTCTGTACTTACAAACAGGCTCCCCATAAGGATGATTTATAATTAATTAAATTAACAATTCAGGAACTTGTTTATTCTATGCATGTAAACACACCTACATAAGTGGTTCGCTGGCACAGAATGTTTATGCTAGCAGCTAGTCTCATTGTTTATATGGTCACTTACACACAGCATCACTTTTATATTAACTTTTTCATTGAATTTTGAGAGTCTGTGTTTACCCTTATGATCAATGCCTCCAAAGTGGAAGTTCACTGCAAGTCCTGGTGAGCCTGCAGCAAAGAGAAAGCTGATTACAATGGAAATGAAAGTAGAAATAATTAAGCATTCAGAGAAAAGCCAGACACCATCATTCATTGGGAAAACATTAGGCTTCAGTTGCTTGAATATTGGAACAATTATAAAGGATATAGTAAGAGTAATGAAACATGTGAAAGGTGGTACTCCATTGAAAGCATCAATTATTACTAAGTAGCATAGTGGATTAATTATTGAAATGGAAATGTAATTATTGATTTGGTTAGAAGATCAAAATAAGTGTAACATACCTATTAGCCTAGGAATTAAAAGAAACAGCACAATAGTTTCTGTAACTTACTATTACAGTACAGGGGTATTATTATTATAGTACTATACTGTGTTATTATTACCACATATGAACCATTATAGTATTGTTATTATCATTATCATATATGCACTGTTCATCATAGGTCTGAGTTACATACTAACCTGACCTAAAGATATTCTCAGGAACATATCTTGTCTGTAACCTAGGGACTGCCTTTATTGTTTCCCTCATAATTTCTGCTTCAACATGGTCTCTCATGGCTTTCTTGTCCAATTTTTGCATTAGGCCGTCTCATTTCTGCTTCATTTTTTTTAAACTGTCCCTTTCTCTTATTTTTTTGTGGGTTAAAATTCCTGAGGAAGAGAAATTGATGAGCTGATCTTAATTCTTATCCCAGGCCACACTGTATTTTTTGGGGAGTTTATGGTTTAACATGCTCTTGGGTCAGGTGTCCTCCCATATACCTGTCAGGGTGGGAAAAGATATAAAGCATGGCTGTGTAAGGCCAGTTTCTTCTGCAGGGTGAGTGAGAAACAGGGTAGAGAACTTAGAACTAGAACTTAGTTTATTTAGAACTAGGGTGGCTACATATCCCAGTTTTCCTGGGAGACCCACAATTTAAATCTGTTGTCTTGTATCCAGTGAAGTTTTAGCATTTGTCCCAGGATTTTCATTTTTTAATATATCAAAAAAATTCATATGAAAAATTGAGGGGATGAGGCCACTTTCATCAGCTAGTGTTTTGCTAGCCAGAACTTGAGTTTCTATCACAAGGATTCCCCTCTGACTAAGACTGGTCTAAATGCTTGCTCCATGTGCCAGCAGAGTTCTGTCCTGCATTGTGTTCCCCTGTGACAGGGTGGCCCTGAGTTCCAATGCAAAGTCCCACAATCACTTCACTCTCTCTCCTCGAAGCACACAGATTCCCTCTCCACCTGATGCAGTGCTGCTGGAGGATGGGAGAAGAGTAGCATAGATGATACAAAACCCTCTTTTCTACCCTTTTAAGTGCCTCTTTCCTTGCCAGATATATGATCACTTACTTGATTTTTGGTTCTTATGAAGATGCTTTCTTGTGTAGATAGTTGTTCAGTATGGTGTTCCTGTAGGGGAACAATTGCTTCCAGGTTCTATTCACCCATCTTCCTCTACCTCATCCCCTCAATTTTTCATATGAATTTTTTAAAAATTTTTTCTCCTTTAAACTCACTCCAATCCAGATTTTCTTGTCCCCACTACTCGACTGAAACTACTTTCAAGAAAGGCATTAATAACTTCCACATTGCTAAATTCAATGATTAATTTTTAATCTTTATCTTATTTGACTTAGCAGCATCATATGACACAGTCAATCACTCCTCTTTGATACATGTTCACCTGTCTTCTGCAAGCTCTTGATTTCCCTCCTTTGTTTCCTGCTTAGTCAACTTTGCTGCTTTCTCCTTTTCTTTGCAATCTTTTAGTCTTGGGGAAGTTCAGTTTTTAATTCCCTTTTCAGCCAAAGAGAGGATGGAGCTGTTGCATTGTGAGGATACCATGTATGAAATTCAGTTCCCATTAGATCATATATATTTTAATCCAAACAGTACATAAGAACAGGAAATGAGCTCCCCAACCTGGAGCTGTTGGTCTCACTCTCCTTAGTCTTAAACTGTACCTATTACCTTGGATGTTCTATAAGAAGTTTACCATGAACTGATGGATACATAAACATAGATATCCCATTTAATTAAAAAACCTTTTAATATATGCACATATATATGATATTTCACTCCTTTGTATGAGTTTACCATAATTTATGTAACCAGAGAATTTTTAGATGTTTTCATTTTTATTATAATATTGCTATGATTTGCCTTATAAAGGTAGTTTACACATATGTGTAGGACACAATTTTATAGGGAAAATTGCTGATTTAAGGAGCACATGTACAGTTGATCATGATTTTCAGATTCTGTGTTTGTGAATTCACCTACTTGCTAAAATTTATTTGTAACCCCACGATCAATACTTTCTGTGTTCTCATGATCATTCATGGACATGTGGCAGAGCAGCAAAATATTTGAATTGCCTGATGTACTTGTTCCCAGCTGAGGTTGAACAAGGTGATGTTCTGCCTTCTTGTTTCAGCTCTTATACTGGAAACAAAAGTCCTGTTCATGGTCCACTTAGTGCCTCAGTTTTCTTATTTTTATACTTGTTAGAGATGATTGTACTGTTTAAAATGGCCCCCAAGTATAGTGGTGAAGTGCTGCCTCATGTTCTTGACCACAAGAAGGGTGTAATATGCCTTATGGAGAAAGTGCATGTGTTAGATAAGCTTAGTTTAGGCATGGGTTACAATCTTGTTGGCCATGAGTTCAATGCATAGAAAAGACAAGACTAAGGAAAAATATATTAACATGTTTATATCAAATAAATGAAGTAGAGCCTAAATAGTGAGCCTGAGTTGGCCTATGCTGTTTTCCAAATGTTTCAATCTGTCATTCTGTAGCACATTCTGAAGCTAATAGAAAATTAACATCAGATGATGCTTTAGTCCTTAGGGATCTTGGCTGAGAGTACAACAAAATATCTTAAATCTGCTGATATCACTTTTATGAATTTTCTGCATTCTTTCACTTCTAACAGGTCAGTATGTAGTAAAATAGTTCAGCACAATGATACTAGTGTAACATTCAAGTCAGTTGTAATAATCCATTTTCCTTAGTTACATCTCACATTGTTTGGAAATGTTAGTTACTCAAAAATCCATGTTAACCTACAAGGCAAATAATAGCTTACTAAATAGAACAGACCCCACACATCCTTACAATTCTACAACTTAATAATTTCATATATAGAGAGAACCGCTACCATGGTCAAGAAATCCAAATTAGTTATTTCTGCCTGTCTTGCTAAAACTACATCCTTAGGGAGATGACAGAGATTAGTGATGTTGAGCACTAATAGTACTAATCCTATTGACAACCCTACAATTTTAAAAATAATTGGGTACTTTTTATTTAGTTTTCTGTCTGGCATTAAAGGTTCACAGCTCCTTAAATAGCTATGTAACACCATTCTTGAGGGAATTGGAGGAATCTTTAAGAGTAACTCTCACTACTTTCCAAACCTCAGAACCAAACCACAAACGAAACGAAACAGAAGTAAGATCTTATGGTTTTACAAAAAGGCTTCCTTAGAATTGAGGATAGGTAATATTCTAATTCATTTTTTTGCCTAGCAGCTATAGTTTCTGAGGTAACTCAAAATTTCCATCCACTTATTGATCTCTGTTTTTACCAGCAAATACAACAGGATCAAATATAGATCATCAGCCCATGTGATCTCCTTGTTAACTCCTTGGCTAGAAGATAATTAACTGAATCTCCTTTCACACACAAAACAGCATCTATTTTGGGGTGGTGAATTTGTTCAGCAGATCCTCATTGCTTTTAGTACCAGGTCTGATGGAACTGAACTCTACATATACACCAATATTTCTTAGTCAGAGATCTGGTGGTTCCTTATGATTTTGTCAAAGGCAGAATATTCAATTTCCTTATTATCATAAATACTAAGAGGAAAGTACATACTTAATTTTTGTACCATCAAATTCATTTGAGTCTCCAGTTGGGCCAGCTGGCAATATGTCAGCAACTGCTGGAAGTATGTGGTGGAAAGGGCATTCACCAAATCTAGGCAATTATTGAGATGCTATCATTCAAATTCTCTAAATGTCATGTTTTATACGAATCTTTATAAATATCTTCCCCCAATCTATATCTTTCATGGTTTTTGCTGAAGAATAATTAGATGGAATTGAAGGCTGTGTACTCTTTTCCAAGGATGGGCTATACACAGTGTTTCAGGTATCTACTGCTATGTAACAAAGCACCCCAAAATGTGGTGAATCAAAACAGTTAATTACTATCTCATGGTTCCATATATTGATTGTGCTTATCTGGGCAATTTTCACTTTCTTTCATGCAGTTGAAGGCAGATGGTGAGTGGGGCTGGAGTCATCTGGAGGTTTCCCTGGGTTGGATGTTCAAGATGACGTCTTTCCTCACATCTCTGGAGCCTCATTGGGCTTGACTGGAACAGTTCGTCTCTGGCCAGGCAAATCTTTGACTAGGCAAATTTATAAAATTAGGACACATGGTTTAATCCATCTTTAGGACATTTCTTCTTATCTATCTATGATTTCAATCCTTCCTCCCAGTTTTGTGAACTTAAAAACCAAAATCTACTTTTAAATTAAGATCTTGGATGCTTTCTAAATACGTTGGAAGAAAGACACCCTATTGCCGGGAGCCATGAGGCTCGGCCATATTTGCCTAAGCCTTATCCTCCCCCTCATAGTTGAAGTTAAGTTTCTGTTTCCCTGGAATGATAAGTTTCGCTTTGCAGCCAATGACGTGGTTTTGCATTTGCTATCCCCTGATTGGATGCTTTTGGATGCCTCGTTTACATACTGGACCTAATTGAGAACTGCAAGCTG